>JACEGR010003808.1:0-97911 GCA_014170235.1 Listronotus bonariensis | reverse complement strand
ATATATATAAAGATAGGGTTATTGATTTTTTACTACTATTTACCATATAGGTATATTCGTTGTCGTCAGGAATTGCTGTTACTAGAATAAAGAGATATAACAATTTTTTACTTAATAAAAAAACTGTTAGCACAGTAGCGAATCTGATCAGACACTTATACGCTTTGCTTTATAAGTAAATTAAAAATATAGCGGTTTTGGACAAAAATATACTGTATTTTACCAGTTCTAGGTTACAAGTTTTAATTTTTCGAGAAAATTTCATTAACGAGTAAAGTTGTCAAACATATTCTGAGATAGGTTATGGATATACTTTAAACTAATAATTTTATGCAGTGTGTCTGATAACATTGGAACCATATGAAAAACGTTTTAGAAAAAGAGTTATCTATACTAATATTATAAAGAGGTAAAGTATGTAACTTTCTTTGTTTGTTAGTTTGTAGGAGGCTTATCTTCGGAAATACTGAACCGATCACGAAAATTCTTTCACAATCAGCAAGCTACACTATTTAGGAGTTCTATAGACTATACTTTATTATGATCGAACAATATAATAAACACTCATCGAAGTGGGTACGGGCTGGCTAGTTTTTATAAAAGATTCTGCATTATCTAAAACGCAATATGAAATGAAAATTGACAAATTTTTTTGGTAGAAACAATTAAATCATTTAATCGCTTTTCTAGAGATTGCATTTTGGTATATCTGCAAAGCATTATTAATAACACTCAATACTCGGTCTTTTATTGAGTCAAAAAATGATTTGTAGTCGATATGATTTTTACGAAGCGGAACTACAGAAGACAAACAACCCAGATATTTATCTGGTAGAAAAAGTAATTCGTCAACGTAAAAAAACCAAAAAATCAGCTATTTGTAAAATGGTTGGGATTCCCAAATCAGTACAACTCTTGGATAGATGCAACAAATATTGTCTAATTATATTTATATTATAATTTGTATTGTTTTTAATATTATTGTAAAAATTGGCTTTTTAAGAAATAAAACACACATATTATTAGAAAAAATGTTTTTATTATCACACAAATAAACTAATTACATTCGTTTTTTTTTTGGTAGAAACAATTAAATCATTTAATCGCTTTTCTAGAGATTGCATTTTTTCATAAATATCGTTTTTAAAGTTTTCAAATGCCTTTTCGTATCTCTAAATCTAATTACTTCAGCGACTTGAATTTCGGATATGATATAGCTCAAACAATAAACTATACACCATAATTATTTTAGAATTTTAGCTTAAAAGGTTTTTGAGTTATTAAAATTATTATATTTATAAATTTTAGCAGCATTTTAAAGTTATACTGACAATGCAAAAATTAATTGCCTTAATAGATTCTGCCATATAAAAACAGTCTTTGAATTGGCATTATGTGAAAGAACTTAAACTAAGTATTTACATATTTTGATAATTTTTGACGTTTTGTATAAATAGTCGATGTTTTTTAATGGTATTAGATAATAAAGGGGTTAATACAAAATTAAATATCTTCTTTCATATCGTAAATCGGGACTTTTCGCTATGAAATCGAGAAGTCGGGACATAGGACCTAATAACGGCGACAGTTCCGATTTATGGCAACCCTACATATACAGCGTGTCTACTTAAGTTCGCACTATATGGAAAATAATTTAAAAAATATAAATAGTTTTACGAAAAAGGTGTTTTTAAAAAGTTTCGCATGCAATGCAATCATCAAATATTAATTTTTTAAACTAAATATTGGAAAATTTTATATTAAAAATGTTTAGAATTAAAAATAACATTTAATTATGCAAACTTGTTTATACTAAACACAAACTTTTTTTTGCGATAACGAGCTTTTCTGTGACTTTTCGCTCTTTTGACAGTTCCTAAGCTTTCTTACATACCATGTTTACCAATAACACATAAAAAAGAGTTTTTTCTTAAAGATGAAGAAGTTTGCATATTTAAATACTATTTTTAATTCTAAACATCTTATATTAATTAAAATTTTCAATGTTGTAAAAAATAAAGATACTTTAATCTTAAGCAAAATATTTATATTTTTTGACATAAACCTCGTATACCACTGCAGAAAATTAATATCTTATGATTGCATTTGCATTTGGGTTTAAGACCATGCTCAACATTTTATAACAAATAACTTTTTTTCCTAAAATTAATATAAGAAAAAAGTGATTCATACAGTGCGAACAATTATTTTATAGGAATTATTCATTTATATGAACCTAACTGTATTCTAAACAAGGGTAACTAATAAAACCTAGGCAAATTAAAACAACAATATTGTATTACAGACATTTATTTATAAATTATTTTTATTACAAAATTAAATGTATATGGTACAGTGATTTTTAACAGTTTGCATTAAACACAAATTCCTTCGTCAATATCATCGCTATAATTAGGAAGAAGTGGTGCTGCCTCGAGCACAGGTTCATCTCTGCTTGCCCCATCCACTGTGTCGATCGATATTGTTGGTATCAGCTCATACTTTGTCAATATTTCAGCGGGTAGATGTGGTATATTAATTAGATACTCTTTTAAATCCTGGTCAATCATTTCAATACAAAATTCTTCGAGGTTTATGGAACCATATAAAAACCTGTCACATGTATGTGCCCCTGCTAACAAAAGCGTAGTATCTGCCATATATTTTCTACACTTATTATGGGCTACTTCATCATCCATTTCATTTGCAAACTCCAAGATATCGTAGGCCATATCTCTTAACTTGAACCCCAACCAAAACACATAGGTGTATCTACATTCGTCAGTTATTATATCGTCCAGCATCTTTAATTACAAAGAAAAATATGACTGTACTTTACTATGTGCAAGATATGAGCAGATATATAATAATAATTTTTAACTATGATACATTAAAAATAAAAATAGAAAAAATTATTCCAAAATACCAAAAGTTAATACTGCTCTAGAACTATGGCTGTTATTAGGAAATATACGGTTACTCTGCCCCAAATAGGTTAACGTGTATTTGCCATCCGAAGCATTTATTGTTGAAACAATATCATGGGACATATTGTCAGATACACGACTCGGCAAAAATACTTTAAATGTTTCCCTATTAAGTCGATCAAATAGCGTAACAAGAACTGTTTTACCAAATTGTGTATTCATAGGAACCATTTTTTTAATTATGTAAACAACCCCAACATTTAAATCAGATAATTTTTTACGATTAAAAATTTCGTCTTGGTTATTAATCATATTATTGATATTTTCTAAAACTTCTTTGGTAACGTTCATAGTTAAAAATATATTATTATTTATCAAAAAAATAATACCTTGAAACAAGCACTTGCACAAATCACGTAACAGACAACAAATTTATATAACAACACAGATGCTTGGTAGATTATGTCTTCCATTGAATAAAAACCTGCTTATATCATAATCGATTACACCCCACTCCACTAATTTAAATACATGTCCAAGGACAAAGTCAAATACTTACCGTACACCTACCTTGTAAAATCAAGGTCGTGTTTTTCCCATAAACGCGGTAAAAATCCTTATAAATACATGGTCAAGGATAAGGCGGGCTATAAAAACTCATGAACACATTTTCAAGGTTAATCAATTTTTATTTTTATTTAACACAAAATATACCGTTTTAAAAAACATATAGCTTCTTAAGATACCTGCAAACCCCAAGGACATAAAAGAAACCATTTATCTGGGCCCGCCTAAAAATCCCTCTATTGTACAAACAAAAGATAAAAAGATGTTTTGATTTTCTAAGATTATATCCCATACTTTTAAAAAGTCAATCAAAAACACCTGTGGTTTTTCTCATTAAATCACTTCTCGAGAGACATTTTAAGACCTACCTAAATAAGCAAAAGGGTACAATAAATTTAATTAATGTACACCTGTTTAATTTATGTTAATTAGGTCGTTCTACATCGCCTCCTTATAAATACATGGTCAAGGATAAGGCGGGATATAAAAACTCATGAACACATTTTCAAGGTTAAATGAACACCTGCTGCTTTCTGATTAAATCCATTTTCTAAGATTATATCCCATACTTTTAAAAAGTCAATCAAAAACACCTGTGGTTTTTCTCAAGGACATAAAAGAAACCATTTATCTGGGTCCGCTTAATGTACACCTGTTTAATTTATGTTAATTAGGTCGTTAACCTTGGGTGCTGGGTGCTAGTGCTCCCATTTCTTCCTACTATCAAACTTTCAAAATCTAACCTTATATGCACCTTTCTTCCGTTGACCAGAAGCTCGACTTTGACAACTTTTCACAGCCCCTCTAGCCGAATTTGAATAGCGAAAAGTCGCGTTTTCCTTTTTAAATTTGTAATTTTTAACGTGTTTTTACCTGTTTTTAAATGTCCAAAAGAAAAATAGTAAAAACATGTTTTAAAGACAATCAAACCACCTAAAGCATGACGTAAAGTCCTTTAAAACATTTTTTAAAATAAGGCAATGGTGTGTGGAATTTTTTAAAAGGCTTTAAAATATTTTTTACTAGTGATTCAATATACAGCTGTTTTTTTTAAATTATTCTTTTAGTCGTACCACTTCTTCAGTAATTGGAGATATGCTCTATATTGGTTAGGCGGTTCATTTATTGGATGGTCTTCTTGTTGATGACTGAAAGAATGGGACCGCTTGGTCCTGGTCCGGGCATCGCGAGCTACCCTGTTCAGCCCATTGGCACTTATGAACTGCTCGATCGCCTGAAACAAAATGAAGAAAACCCTCCAACAAAACCCTAAATTACAAAACGACGTTTCGGTCGTGCAAGTCTGCCACCGTTGTCAAGTTGAATAATTAGTTAAAAAGTAAAAATAAAATATTAACTAATATTTAGATTAGAAATGATTAAAATTTAGATTATTTTATATCTCAAACTGAATTAGTTTGACACATGTGTCATGAGTGACAAGTAACCGGTGCATTTATTATTTGTAGGACAAAAAGGTAATAGTTAGTTGATTTTAGTTTTCTGAAGATACTTCGGTATCGAGCAAAGGCAACCAAGTGGTATTTAGTTAACTCGAAATTGATGCTGCACACAATTATCTTCATTAATATAGGCACTTTCTTTGATTTTGCGTTTTTGAGAACAGGTATTTTAGCAAAGCAAATCGTTCTAAAAACGCAAAATCAAAGAAATGCATATATTATTAAATAAATTAAATGTGTGTGGCATCAATTTCAGTTAATTTAAATAACACTTGGTTGTCTTTGCTCGATACTGAAGTATCTTCAGGAAAACTAAAATCAACTAATCTGTACCTTTTGTCCTATAAATAATAAATACACCGGTTACTTGTCACTTCATGACACATATGTCAAACTGATTTTCAGTTTGAGATATAAAAATAATCTAAATTTTAATCTATTTCTAATTTAAATATTAGTTAATATTTTATTTTATTTTTTAACTTAATTTCTTAATCTTGACAACGGTGACAGACTTGCCACCGAAACTGCCTTTCTTAATTAGAAATTTTGTTTTGGGGTTTCTTTATTTTGTTTCAGGCGATCGGCCAGTTCATAGGGTCAACAGAGCTGAACGAGGATCAGCCCGTATGCCCCGGGACCAGGATCAGCGATCCCATTCTTTCAGGCGTGTACTCAACGGAGAAGACCATCCAATCCTTTAGTAATAACAAAATATGATTACTAGTATAAAAACTACGAAACCAACTTAACAAAACTAATACCTTAATTTATTTTTATCTCATAAAAATAGAAGTTTTAGGGGGAGATTATAACTTGACACTCCATACACAAAATTCATTGACTTATCTAATAAAAAATCCTTTTAGAATGGAGATACTGATATAAAGAATAAAAAAGAAATGTTAGAAAGAGATAAGCATTTAAAATTCAATATACGGGTATTAACTTTTAACTTTAAATTATTTCACAGGGTGTTCGAGAATTTGGTTCAAAATGCAACATTTGGCTCTCCCCTGTATAACGCCTAACCTTTAGAAACTTTTTGTAATCCCCATATTACATAATAATTTTGATGTAAGGAGCTACAACTAAATCAAAAGAAAATTAAAATTGCTCAAAAAACCAAAAAGTTATTTAAGATTGAATTTGAACAAAATTTTGTATTCAATATACGGTAAATTCCAATTAAAACTAGCCACCCCCTATAATTTTGTTATTTGTACACTTATGGAAAATTTCTAAAACACGTCAATTTTTATTTTTAAAGGGACACATTTTTGTGTCAAAATTTACCTGTCCATGGTTATCCCCTCCCTCCACCAATACAAATGTTAATGAGTTTTAATGCGGAAGGAGGTCAAATGATACATTTTCTTACGGGTTTTTAATTCTCTCTTCAGCAGACTTATTTTTTTAATCGGTTTAGTCGTTTCTGGAAAAATGTACCCTAAATACCTGGTGTTTGTAGCCCCTGCAACTTTTTATTTCTTAAAATAATAAAATAAAATTTGGTATGGGTATATTACCTAAATGTGCAATATTTTATGTATTTAGTTGTTTTCTGCTACTTCCAGTCGGAAATGACCTCTTACTTTTTAATTTAAAATGGGACACCCGGTATATCTTTAATTATCTGAATAGACAATGCCATTCCGAGTATATAGACTTTATTGCCTACTTTTTAACATCTAACCTATAAATATTTTTAATTTTTGATTTAGCGTTGCATTAATGCGATAAAACTGTAAATTTTGGCCCAAAAAATAATGGAAAAATAAAAGTAAATCTTTATTCTTCCGCGACGAACTGGTCCAAAATTAAACGTTTTTATTACATTTATGACACTCTAAAATAATAATTAAAAATTTATAATATTAAGAGGATAGATGTTTAAAAGTAGCAAATAGAGTATGCAGTATCATTGTACTAGAGATTATGTTTTTTATTCAAATAAATATAAATAAACCGGGTGTCCTATTTTTAATAATAAAATTTGAGTCGTTTCCGGCTAAACCGGAAGTAACAAAAATCACTTAAATTCATAAAATATTGAGCAATTAGGGTGGTATATCTACATACCAACTGTTATTTTAATATATTAAAAATTAAAAAGTTACAGGGGACTAAAACACCAAGTACGTTTCCTCGGAAACTACTGAAGGGATTTAAAAAAACTAAAGTCTGTTAAAGAGATACTTTAAAGCCCTTCAAGACAAGGTATTACTTGACCCCTTTCCCATTTAGACTTTTTGACGTTTGTGTTGGTGAGGGGAGGGGATAACCCTGAACATGTAAAGTTTGAAACCAAAATTTGTTCCTCTAAAAATAAAAATTGACGTGTTTTAGAATTTTTTATTAGTGTACAAATAACGGAATTGTAGGGGTGGCTCGTTTTAATTATTATAAATTATATGAGGCCTTCAGAGCTAAAATTAAATCACCTTGTTTTAAAATTTACCTTTAAGTGTTAATATATATATTTTAAAAATTTTATTTATTTATTAAAAATTTGGAACTTATATTTTGGGGACTTTAAATTGAAAAAGCACCTAAAAATAATATTTCATTGGTTTACAAAGTCATTAACTCTAGTTACCACAGTAAAAATAGTTATTTATTATACAAGGAAAAAAAGTTTTAGATTTTAGCTCAAGGTTGTGTTGTCATCCGAGCGGAGGGAAACAATAAATCGAGAACTTAATAAAAAATAAATCCTGTGTATAATAAACATTTTTTTTCTGTGATGGGAAAAACGACGACTTATTATTGAAAAGAAAAAACATAATATTAAAGTCAGAACATTAATAATGTAAAATTTAAGTTTTAAAATGGTCGACTGGTATATTTCGAAACACAATTAGACTTTGCATTACTATGGAAACCCTTAAAGAAGTTATTTAATATCTGTCAATGTAATTGCGTAATTAAACAGATTAAAATTAAAAAGTTGAAACTATAAGCGATCGTTTTAGTAGTAATTTAAAATATTATAAAGTAAAAAAGATCTGACTGGATTCCTAATATGAGGGAAATGTAAGTTCTGAATTAATAAATTATTTTAAAATTTAAATTTATGTTAGAAAAAAAATACTCACTTTTTCCCACAGAAAAAAATAATGTTATGTAAAGTCACATTTTAGTACCTGTTACCAGAGATACAATTTTAAATTTTTTTCCGTTACGAAAAAAAAGGTATTTTATTGGTTTAAAAAGTTAATAACCATAGTTACTTTTAGGTTATTCTCTTAATATTAAGTACCCAAACTAAAGTGTATTTGGTTACTAGTTATACAAGGTATTCGACTATATTTTGTCTCATTTTAATTGCGAATGACTTTAGGACAACAAAATATTTCGAAATGCGGTTTTCGCAGAAAGCCAGAACCAGAAGTCTATTTAGATCTTCTAGTAATTGATCCACAGACATTCCTGGTTGGTACGCGTATTGGCGCTTGTTCAAAGGATTCCCTTTGAGGGTGTTCTCTCTAATGAATCTATCCACCATTTTTCCAGCGCTTTCAGCAGGAAAGAGGATAGACTGATTGGTTTATATCACTTGGGCGTTCTGCCTTAGGATTTGCCTACCTTGGGTGGATAGATCACCCTTGATTTTTGCCATATTTTGGGTATGTAGCCCCAGGTTACACATGCTAGTAGGGGATAGGGGAGATAGCCGATTCTGCGCCCTCCGCCCTCCGGAGGAGCTTATCGTAAAATCTATGATGTCATTTAAACTTTAGGAATCTTGCGCAACGCGTTATTTGGGGCGTGATCATTACTATCTGTCAAATGTCAAAGGTCATCTGTCATCTGTCAAAAATCACGTGACTTAGAAAATGGCCGTTATGCGTTTGTCAAATGTCAAATTTCAACTGGCATATATCAAAAACCACGTGGTTAAGGTTAAGCCGTTGTGCATACCTGTACTAAGACCTAATATTGAATTGCGCAAAAAAATAAAGTCGAGCCGTTCGGGAGTAATCGACTAAAATCGGAATTTATTTAGTGTAATAGGGCGCGCTTTATTTTAATAATTTTTTCGGAATAAATGAAATAAATATATACTTTACTAGCATGTGCCTGCCATTAACCATAATTTATTAGTTGCATATTGATAAGGATAAGTAATTTGTACATACGGCCTGTATTTCCAAATAACAGGCATGTATTTTCAAAAAACAAGCCTCTATTTCCAAAAAATGGCACTGTATTTTTAAAAAACAGCTTTATTTTTCCAAAAGCAGCCCTGTATTCCCAAAAAACAGCCCTGTATTTCAAAAAAGAGCCCTGTATTCCCAAAAAACAGCCCTGTATTTTCTTAACAGCAGCCCTGTATTTCCAAAAAATAGCCCTTTATTTCCAAATAATAGCCTTGTATTTCCAAATAACTGCCCTGCGTGTAAGACCGGGGTCCCAAAATCGCAGTAAAGTAAGCTTCATTCACTTACATCATTACGTTAAACTTTAAGATGGTGAACATGCCGGTAAACTGAATGTATCGTCTTACGCATGGAAATACAGGGCTCTTTTTTGGGAATAGAGGGCTGTTTTTGAAAATACAGGGCTGTTTTCTAAAAATACAGTGCTGTTTTTGGAAATAAATGCCTCGTTTTTGGAAATACAGGCCTGGTATTTGGAAATACAGTGCTGCTTTATATAATTACAGGCCGTATCTACAAATCACTTATCCTTATCAATATGTAACTAATAAATTATGGTTAATGACAGGCATATGCTTGGTAAGTATATATTAAGAACTAAAATTATTAAAATATAGCGCACCCCATTACACAGAATAAATTACGATTTTAGTCGATTACTCCCGAACGGCTCGACTTAATTTTTTTGCGCAATTCAACATTAAGTTTTAGTACAGGTATGCACAACAGCCTAACCTAAATCACGTGATTTTTGACATATGACAGGTGACAGATGACCTTTGACAGTAATGACCACGCGCCAAATAACGGGTTGCGCAAGATTTCTAAATTTTAAATGACGTCAGAGATTTTGTTCGATAAACTCCTCCGGAGGAAGGAAGGCGCAGAATCTCCCCTACTCATGCTCTAAAGATTGTGCAAAAGTGTTGCATTAGAATGTCCTGTCCATTTTGCATCAACACTTTCAAGATTTCATCTAGGCCGGGGCTTTTGAGCGGCTGAAATTCGCCTAAAGCCCATTTGATGGAGTTGTAGTTTACCACCTCAGCTGCTTTTTTCCAGTCCGCTTTTTTCGGGCGTTTCGGCCTTTCAGTGCGTTGAATTAGCCTTGTTGAGTTAGTGATCATTGAAGAGCCTGGGAAATGTGTCTTTATTAGCAGCTCCAGGCTCTCTTTCGTTGTGCTCACGTATGAGCCATCTGCTTTCTTTAGCAGTCCGGGTTCTTGATCGGTTCCCTTTTTGCCATGATTCTGTGCGCTCTAGCGCACACGGGAGTTTCTGAAATGTCCTCGCAGAATTACATGCATTGCAGGATTTTCTTTTTGCCCTGCGGATCTCTTTGTTGTTCTGCGTTTCGCTTTGTACGAGTTCCAGTCATGGTTAGCTTTGGCCTTGTTAAATAGCCTTCTCACCTCGGCCCTAAGGTCCTGGAAATGATTGTTTCACCATGCTGCCTTTCTTTTGAGTTACCTCACTGTTTCTGGACAGTTTGCTTCGTAAGCAGCCTGAATGGCTTCGCCTACTTGCTCTACTGCCAGATCCGGATTTCTTGCTGTGACGAAAAGACTGGCCAGTTGGACCTCCCTTTTCCGTCATTTTTCCATTTTCTCTAGGGAATTAGTTCATTAGCTCTAAAGCTTGGCTTGCCTGAACGTGGCTTTTGCCTTTGGTTGTTTTTTCCCTATGGTACTACCCATGTTGATTGACATGGATAAGGCTGCGTAAGGGGAGGGTGTCGCCTGGCCCGTTAACCATGGCTCATCGGGCTCCAACTTGGCTTTGGGTAGTGTGAACTGTGTGTCATGTGTGTGTGTGTGTGTGTGTGTGTGCCAGCTCACCCTCTTATCAAGGGTGAGCAGCTGTGTGAGTAAGTGTAGGTGTGCTCTCTCCTCCTTGCTGGGCTTGGGACTAGCTAAAGTCCTTAACAATCACCCACCGCTCTGCCCTGTGGAGGCTTGGCCGTAGGCGATCCCTGCACGAGCCTTAGGCGGAGTTTATTTTAACTTACGTGTATGTATTTCCGTAAAAAGTACTTACTTTTTCCCTAGGAAAGAAGTATTTTTAAAAGTTAACTTAGTACCTGTCAACAAAGAAAACATTTTTTCCTTTAATTTTCTTTATTAAAATAGGAAATAGAAAGATTTTTCTAAATCATGCATTAATCAGGGACATTTTAAATAATATCCCCGGTGGCTTAATAAATAAACTCTCTGCAGTCCAATATCTTATCTAGATTAAGAAGTAGTCTTATTAAAAATCACCACTATGCATGATACACTAACAAGACGTCGTGCAGGGTATAAATATAAAGCTAAATTTACTTGACATAAAGAAAAATATAGATGTTATGCATCCGTAGAAAAATAAACTAAACGGATATTCTTACATACAGTGGCGTAGCTACTATGGGGAAGTGCCTTTCACCCTTCTAGCTACAAGGGGCCCCCAAGCTCAGGGGGCCCCTTGGAGTTAAAAGGGTGAGAGGGGTCCCCGTGGCTTAATAGTGAAAATTAAATGTATGAATGTTTTTTTTTGTTGCTTCTTGACTTTTGCAATTTTTTGCACTCTCTTAAATGGTATTCTGCCGGCGCCCATGATTATTTTTGTTGCTAACAGAGTAAATATAGAGAGAGAGAGTAATAATAATAATAATAATAAATAAATGATACAAAAATTACGTAAACATTGTTATTTTTAACTTTTTGTTTACTTCTCTACAAAATAAAAATCAAGTTTTGTTATAGCACGCATTACGACCTTTAAAAATAGGTCGATAACTTTATTTACCAAACAACCCCCAAAACTACTTTTAACATATACAGTGTGTCCCAGGATAGGTGTTACAAGAGGATAAATAGACCAAAAATTGTTGAATTTTTTAACGAAATTTTGGAAAATAAATTTTATCCCGATTAGTTATATACAGGTTGAGTTATAACTAAAAATATGAAAAATGACTGAAAGTAAAGTACGTTTATGTTAAAAAATAAGACACAAGTATATAAGTAAATGTTGTAGAAAATTAAGTTCTATGTCAAAATTCAAAGTTAAGGAATTAAAATAAAAAAATATTTTTGTTAATTTTTTTACATAATGCATTGACTTATACAATTTTGTTCTATTTAAAAAATAAAATTAGTTAGCTCCTGAGGATTATTTATATTTTTAGTTTTAACTCGTCCAGTATTTATTAGTTTTAGACCTTGTGACCAGTTTTCCCAAAATGTCATTCTAAAATTCACAAATTTTTGGCCCATTTGTCCTCTTGTAACACCTATCCTGGGACACACTGTAAATATGAAAAAGTCCATGGGCCAGTAATTAAATGAACTTTATGATACTTAAGAATACTTTTAAAACCCTTTAGGGGAGGGTTCCTTTTGACGAGTATACTACAAATATTCATACCGCCATATATGAAAGCGGCGCTTAAATAACATGTCAATGTCAAATGTTTCGGGTGTCAAACTGGGCGAACGCTTTACTTCTTTTGTCAAACAAGTTTACCACAATGTTTGACATGCAATTTTCGGACATGTTGCTAAAAATGGCAGGGTTTACAGTCATGAATTCATAAGGCTCATAAGCATGTTTCGGGTATCGGACTAGGCGGGTAAAAATGTACTTTTGTATAAGGCTAACCTTTAGTTTTTGTTCCGCCCAATAGTAATAATTGTTTAGTCAAGGAGTTGATTTCCTGCAAGCAGTAGGTTCCAGTGTCCTAGAAATGATTGCTTAAATAATCCCGAATTGCATCTAGAAAACGTATTTTGCATTTTTTGTAAAAAAACAATTGTTATTAACAAAAAAACTGAAAAGAAAATACCCGTCCAGCTTTTTGCCAAAATCTCTAAATGTATAAGTGATAGGTTAATTATTATAAAACTTGTTAAAAGAGCCGAAAACTTTAGTAAAGAAGTTTGTAATGACCGAAATCAAAGCTCCAATATTCATAATTTTTATTTAAGGCGTTATACGCGGCTCAAAAAAGTTGATCTTCTCCTTTTACATTTTTGAAATTAAGATATATATAAATATATTTTTAAAGAATTTGGAGTTAATCTGATAAATACTTCCAAAGATATACCTGAGTTTGAAGGCCGTGCCAGAGTGTTGTAAGCTTCTTCTAAAACTTTAAACGCGATTTTCTCAAAACTGTCTTGTTGTTCAGAGTACATTTAAGATTGCCTAATTTAAGATGTTAAATTAGCCTTTGTTTTAAGGCAAAATACCTTCTAACTAGCTCAATGTTAGTCAGGGGCACGTGGGTCGTGGATTGAATAACCTAAACACTCCTTTAACTCTTATATCAGTATTCAGAAATTATTAAATAGATAATTTGTTAGCCCTCCTATTATAGTTTACCACAAAAGGTACTTATATATGGGCGCCACCTGAAGTTATGAATAGTGTTGGTAAAACTACAGAAGGGTAATTCCTCCAGGTAAACTAAAACAAAACAAACAGGTTCCAACACAAAATAAAAGAGACTAACGTATAAAATATGAGTGTTCTTTATTTAAGATGAATTCTCACTTAAGCCTGATTTAAAAAATATGGGTGTTATTCAGAAAAGAACATATATAAAAAACTCTAGCGCTTAACGTTTGCAAATGTTAATTACATCGCTATAACAAAGTTTAACCAATTAAAATTAAAAAAACTCAAGTATCTAAATTGATGTTAATTTACTAGTTTGATTAAGGTGCAATATGTTATTTAAGACAGATCCATAAAAACGGTGTACTTTAAAAGGGTTTTATACGTGTAGTTGGTCAACTTATCTGATATCCTTTCTAAAAAGGTCCACTGGGTGTTGTTGTGGGATTCTCGCACTGGTTGTAGGCTGGGGCCTACACTTGGGATTCAGACAAGTGGCATTTGCTGGCAGATCTTACAGAGGAGTCAACTCGTGTGGTAGGTTATGGCTTTTGCCTCACTTCAAACAAGCACTTAAAATCTGGCTTCCTTAAGCGTAGGAATCAGGTAGAAAATATGTTCTTCTATGTTCCATAGAAGAACGAAGAAAGAATAGAAGGAAGAATGAAACGAGGTATGAAAGATGAATCATAGATGAAGGTGAAAGTAGAAACCAGGCTTATCACAAAACAAAATCAAATAATTAAAATTAATTCCGAGACAACGTGTTTTTGAGGTTGAAAGTTTCAACTTGTTACCGGAAGAAAAAATGTGAATTATGCAAAAGTACGCAGCGATAAAATATAAGTATAGAAAAACACATACCTTTTAGGCTAAAGATGGACAAGGATTCGTGATTTTTAACAGAGATAATTCGAGATTTTCATAAAATCACAAAATTGCCTTCTTATTCGTAACCCGGTTAGACAGAAAGTGACTTTTTTAAGTCTGTCAATGTCCAACCAAAAATTTGACACTTGGCAGAATTACTTAGGCGATTTCGGTGAGTTGACTCCGAGACGTACTCGAAATCTGACGGTTACCACAGGATTTAAAAGGATATGTGAAATGTCGCTGCTACCCTCAAAACCATGGACTCGAGAAAGGTTCATATACCACAGAAATATTAATCGGTCACAAAAATCTCATTTGTAAAAGGTTAGCACTAACAGCTAGCGAAGCCTCCAGTAAGTATATGCTCGAACTAACCAGGGTACAGCGCCCTCTAATGAAACGTCTGTCGGGTTCACAACAGGTTCTAGGCCACTGGAACCTTTTAGCTCAGTTTGCGATAATAAGTCACTGCGCACTAGACGGCGCTAGTTGTACCAAATCAAATAAAAAAATACGTTAGGAAAGCTGTTGTAATTAAATTCGCAAACTGCACTGTTACACTGCCCTCCTCCAAAAAAATGAAAATTAAAACTTGTTTTAATTTTCCTAACTAAGAAAATTACATGGAACATAATCCATAAGACTAAGAATTCAACTAAATAACTAAATAGCAACATGGTTACGGCGCGCATGCGCTACTAGAAACCAGTAACAGTGCCTAACGATATCCAGACGTGGTCAAGGCTGAAGGAAAACCGGCGAGGAATGACACCAAGGGCACCTCGGAGTACCTTCCAACGTGGATGTTAAATGGTGGATCTTTGGTATGTCCGGGTGACAATCGCCATCTGCGAAAACACTACGCCATACATTTTACCTAGGGTAAATAAAAAATTTAAATCAAATCCCTTGCTGTCATTACCCATTCGGCCCACCAACAGACAAAACCACTACCAAATACGCAGGCAGAGGGTCGAAACAAAAATAATTATTTAAAGGTTAAGAAAAAAATTATAATAAGCACGAGAAAAATTTTTGGTATGAACCAAGGACTTGACCATAGCCCCGGTGATTTTGTAGCAAACCACCTCGCTAAAACAGGATATACCCGAAGAAAAGTATTTAAATCTAAAAATGGGATACTCCATAATTTATCCTCGTTGTCAACCCTTCGATCAACGATATCGGGGAACCTACTTGACACCAGGCTCCCTGACCTATCATGGTCTTTCACATGATTCAACCAGAGATAACCCGAAATGCGAAGCTTCCAACGCCAACACTCGTTTACTGAAAAACTCGTTGTTCGAAACTCGACAACAACCAGAAAAATAATGGTCCCTTAAGCAAAATTAACAAAACTGGAGCATTGACGGACTCCAAGAGAAAAGACACAAAAGGGTTTTAAAAATCGCTCGAAAGTCACAACTGATAATCAACACAAATGCTAGACAGGGGATCTTAAAATGTTCAATAGGTCAAGAACAAAACACCAAAATGTTAGCTAAGTTTGTGCAAAGTAAAAGAAGAACGTTCGGTCAACGGACAAAACTAAACACTGCATCACTAAAAACCGATTGCCAATCACACAAACGTCTAACTTAAAAGAATTTAAAGAGTATGGAATAGTTATAATATTTAAACTGTAGATGTCAATAATTAATTGAAGTTAACTTGAATGGAGATTGTTAAAAAAATTTAAGAAGGGAGAAAAATGGAAAACTACAAAAGTTGAACGGTTGATATTGACAATTTTTTAAAATATTAGATATTATTATTTCAGAAACTATTAAATAGGTACGCTAAAAAGAATTTACAGTTACGCTAAAAAAATTATACAGGTACCGCTAAAAGAATTTACAGGTACGCTAAAGAAATTTCACAGGTCATGACCCTAAACTAAACTATGCTACATCTTATATACCGGTATTTAATTTACACCTAACCTAAGCTAAATTTACCGAACTAACGTCCTGACTGCTGAGCAAAAAATATTTCTTATATTTTTAACTTTTAGACTTCAGCTGCAAGTCAAAACTAACTAAAGTAAGAATACGAACTAGATTCTTATAGATATCTATATACAAATTTATACAACAGGCCTCTAATAACGATCAAATTGTTTTAACTTGACCAAAAAAATAATAAAATCGTCAGTTTGCCTAAATGCAAAAAACGAACGTCATCATAATGACACTTTTTTCCTAAAGAAAAAAACAAAATGGCTTGCAATTTGCAAAGCTCCAAAAATGACAAACTTAGCACCTAACAAAGCTGTCCTGACTAAGTAATGTCGCAAACAAAATTCGACCGTACCAAAAACGCCTACCACTGGCTAATAATCGCAAGAATTAAAGTTTTGTGAACAAAAATAAAAGGTTTATTGAAAAATTAACATAAAATGTTCAAATAAACTAGAATCACTAAGGGTGAGTTTAAGGCTCTGACAAATTAGAGTTAGACCCAAAGTATGGTTTCAACTTAGAGACATGCCAAACTCCGGCGTCAGTTCCATCCAAGTTGTCTAGTTCATACACTACCTTTGAACGAACTTTTCTAACCTTGCACAAAACAAAGCGATCAGCTAGTTTAGCTGAAAAATCATTAGCCGCGTTAGATAATACAAAATTTCTTTTCCAAACTTTTTCACCTACTTTATACTCGTGATCTCTTCTTCTAAGATTATATTGATGACAGTTTTTCTGATACGCGGTATCAAGTTTTTGAACTTCAGTATAAAGTAATGGAAGTTTTTCTAACTCTTTGGTGTACGTAGCGCGATCGCAAGAGTTCAAGTCTATATTGCCTGCATCCACCTCATCATAAAAATCACCTGAAACTGGAACTTTTCGTCCGAAAACAATGTAATTGGGACTGAAATTAGTGACTTCTGAGACAGCACTTCTTAGGGCTGAGGCAATTTCTTGTATGTGAAGGTCCCAGTCTTTATGAGAGTCTTTAATATAACAACGTATGGCTGCGCCAATAGTTCTATTTATCCTTTCAACGGGATTTACTTGAGGGTGGTAGCGACAATTAAACCAAACTTTTTAATTTTATATTTGTCAAAAAGGTTTTTGAAAACTCTACCAGTGTGTGCTGGTGCGTTATCAAGAACTAAAATACGCGGTACACCATAAGTTAAGAAAATATTTTCCAAAAAATTAGAAATATTTTGTGCAGTCGCCTGCCTTAAAGGTTGTACGATAGTATATTTGGAAAAGTAATCCGCAGCAACAACTAAAAAGGCGTTCTGTCTAGAACTACGTGGGAACGGTCCCATAACGTCTACTGCGAGTAATTCAAAAGGAAAAGATACCTTTTTCTGTGCGCCCATGAGTCCAAAACGAGAAAAATTAGGCATCTTTTGACTATGGCACGTATTACATTGACGAACATATTTTAAAACATCTGATCTGACCCGTGGCCAGTAATAGTTTTCTTGTATTCTTTTTAAAGTTTTAAAATATCCTAAATGCGCGCCAGATGACGGACTGTCATGACACGTTGAAAGTATATTTTTTCGCTGAGATGCTGGAACCACAAGTTTCCACTCGGCGACATTAGTTTTTAAAGGTAATTTGCAAGAAGTATGCTTATAAATAAATCCGTCCTTAACGACAAAATGTGGAAAGCTTTCTGGATCTTTCAAAATCTTCTCCCTAAGAGAAACATACCAATCATCCAAGCTATCCAAAGTCACATCAAGAATGTTAACATCAGCTGTCGGCTCTAATCTGGACAAAAATCTGGCAAAATGTGATCTTTTCCAGGCCTAAATTTTACCTCGAAGTCATACTGTTGTATTGTTGTAAGCCACCTAGCAAGTTTACCCTGAGGGTTCTCAAGTTTACGAAGCCACTGAAGACTAGCGTGGTCAGTTCTTACCTGAAATTTTTGACCTTCGACATAGCAACGAAACTGTTTGAGCCCAAAAGCAAAGCTAGAAGTTCTCTGTTAGTAGTGGAAAGATTTCTTTCGGTACGAGTAAGACTCCTACTGGCATATGCGATTACCCTTTCTACACCATCTTGTTCTTGCATGAGGACTGCGCCTACGCCGTACGCACTTGCATCACAATCTATACAAAAGGGGAGCGAAAAATCGGGTGATGTAAGAATCGGAGCCGAAACCAGCCGTTCCTTGATTTCCTTAAAAGCAGCTTCTGCCTCATCTGTCCACACGATAGGTTGATTCTTGCCACGACCTTTCAAAAGGTCATTCAACGGAGAAACTAAGGTACTAAAATGGCTAATAAACCTCCTATACCATGAACACATAGAGACAAAACTCTTGACTTGTGTCGTCGTCTTTGGTCTTTGACTTTCAACCATAGCCCTAACCTTGTCCGGATCTGTTCTAAGTCCAGAACCATCAACAACAAAACCTAAATATTTCAGGGATTTTCTAAAAAATTGACACTTTTCGAAATTAACAGTTAGGTTAGCATCTAATAGGCGACGATGGACTTCTTTTAGGACTGAAATATGGTCATCGAAACTGCTTCCGAGGACTATTAAATCATCTAAGTAACAAAATACTTTTGGCTGCAACTCGGGTCCAAAAATGGAATCCATCAGTCGTTGTTGGTTTTGAGCTGCATTTGTTAACCCAAAAGGAAGAACAGTAAACTGGAACAAACCTCTAGAGCTAACAGAAAAAGCTGTTTTCTCTTTGGAACTTTCAGAAAGCGGAATCTGCCAAAAACTGTGTCTCAAATCGATACTAGAGATATACTTGGCGTCTCTCAGCATGGCAAGAATGTCGTCAATGCGGGGCAAAGGATAGCTATCCTTCTTCGTGACCTGGTTGATACCTCTGGAATCCAAAACTAATCTGTAGGAACCATTCTTCTTTGGAGTCATAAGAACTGGGGAATTCCACGGACTGCGAGAAGGTTCAACTACCCCTAACTTAAGCATTTCGTCAAGTTCCTTGTTGAGATGTCCCATCATAAAAGGTGATAAACGATATTGCCTCTTTTTAAAAGGTTTGGCGTCGCCAGTGTCAATATCAACAACTAATTTATCAGTTCGACCTAACCTATCTTCCGAAGATAAATCTCTAAACATGTCGACTACTTGATCAGCACATATCCTTTGTTCAGACGTAAGAGAAACAGACAGACCCACATTGTTATCACTCTGTATATTATTTTCATTAGATAAGACACAAACTGAAAAATTTTTACTTTCACTCAGAATATTCCAAGTATTATTTTTAAAGTTTACGTTTAAGGAGAATGATCTGCAGAAATCACTGCCCAAAATAAGGCCATATTTAAGAGAAGGTACTACTAAAACTTCTAAGATTTTACAGACATTGTCTAAACAGAGTGGTATTTGACAAATTCCAGTATTTACTTGTTGTCGGCCATCAGCCACAGTAACTTTTTATGTATAGAATAATCTACTGAAATTTTATATTTTTTAAGTAAATGTAGTCCTGAACTACCAATACAAGTTTGATTAGCACCACTGTCCAACAGTGCAACAACATTTTCATTATACAGAGAGACTGAAATGTATGGTCTGTTGTCTAAAGGTAATTGAACAAAAAGGGGGCTGACTCACTAAGAAAATGTTTAACTTTATTTTTCCAGGATTCCCAATCCTTTAAATCGGTGACAGGATGCACAGAAAAATTATCATCATTATTTACAGAGAGATTTTTGCCTAAAAATTTAGAATTTACAAATGACCGGCTATAAGTTCTGACTAAAGGAGTTTGTACGCGATCAGATACAACCCCATTACTTAGTTTTTTTATTACACGAACTGCAGTCTTTGACAGTGACGTTTTCTTTGCCACACCTAAAACAAAACTTCTTACGAGGCTCTGGGCAATTTCTGAAAACATGACTACCTTTCTTGCAGTTATAACAAATGGCTGAGACATTATTTCTAGACCTTTCACTATTTTTATTTTTAAAATTACTAGTATTATTAGAGCTTGAGCTAGATGGAGGCTCAGTATCTTTGAATACAAGATCGGTTTCTAAGCAATTGGCTGCACTAGATTGTACGTAACGTGACTTAACTTGTGAAACTTCATCAATTCTTTTACATAAATCAAGTAGTTCATTAATGCTCTTAATATCCTGTAAAACCAGGGCATTGACATATCTAGGCAGTAAATTCCTTCGAATAATCTTTAACTGCTCTATTTGATTAGGTGTCACAGATAATCTAGAAAATAAATTCAACATACTTGAAACGTACAAGTTTACTGACTCCGTTTTGCCTTGAAATCTGCCTTTGATTTGATCTAACAAAATCTCATCATAATCCAAAGGCAGGAAATCTCTTAAAAGTCTAGAGGTAACGTCTTGCCAAGAATTGAAACTATCACGATTCGCTCTAAACCAAGTAAGCGCAGGACCTTCGAATAAATCGATACTACTTTTGAATAGCTGTTCATCAGTGACCGACCTGGCTTTAGACAACTCACTAACGCGTTCTAAAAAGGCTTTAACACTGTCGCCCCCAGAAAAGGAAATGCCCCATTTACACACGGGTATACTAGAAGAAACAGGTACGGAAATCGGTACGACAGTATAAGACGTACTGGCAGCAGCATTACCTAATGGGTTTTGCACTGGTACGGGTACTACATTTGGGTTTGTATACCTAGCCCCTGGCTTTAGGTGAGGAGAAACTTTAAATAATAAAACAGTGTTCAATTCAGAACACGTGTTAAGCCAATCGGTTACTAAATCCGCATAACCGTCCGCGTCATCAGCAGGTACTCTAAACCTCTTAATTCTATAAAAAACCGAAATAAGTCTGGACCTAATGGAACGGCACACGACGTCGGATTCAGTTCCAGTAAAACTTTCAACTAAGGTTTTTAAAGCTGGACAGCGTTATCGAAATAAAATTTGTTTCGTGCAATAAATCAAACTCATCATCCGTTAAAGTATCGAAATTACTATTGTTCTTAACTAAATAACCGGAAAGGAGTGTCCTCTTAACCTCTAAGTTATCCTTAGAACGAGTGGACAAGCGAATATGCCGAATTCTGATCTCATAATCAAGTTCAGATTCAGTTAAAAGAACAGGGTCGAGTTCACCCTCAATAGTACACATTATAAAAGGCTAACAAAATCTCTCTATAAGAAAAGTAAATTTCAAAAAAAAATTTACCAAAAAGGATTCACCAAAAAAATTCTAAAAATTTACCAAGAAAAAAATTAAAAAAATTATTTCCTTGAACTCAGGTAATCTGTACCTGACTAAATACACCCTGTAAGTTTTCAAAACTTACAAGTCAATTCGAAAATCATAAAGAAAAGAATAAAAAATATACTCATGTGAAACAACACGAGTCACTAAAACTACAAAAATAAACACCATGTAAACCTACACGAGCAATAAAATAATCAAAACCAGTATGCATAAAAGGTAAGAAAATATAAGGCAATTATTAGTATTAATCAGCAATAAAATATTTAAAAAAATTTTAAACTCAAATATAAAAATTAAATGTCAAGAATAAAATCAGTACACCCCTGTAAAATGAAATCTCAAAAAAAAATTCAAAAAAATTAAAAAAAAATTTTTAACCGACAATTTATTTTGTGTTGGACAACCTGTATATAGTCACTGGCTACAAGAAGTCAAAAGGAATATTTAATTAAAAAAAAACATAAATGTTCAGGCTCCACGTTGCTGCGTCACTTTATAATGTATCTTAATTGGGCTAAGAGTACATTTTAGATTGCCTAATTAAAGATGTTAAATTAGCCTTTGTTTTAAGGCAAAATACCTTCAAACTAGCTCAATGTCAGTCGGGGCACGTGGGTCGTGGATTCGAGTAACCTAAACACTCCCTTAACTCTTGTAATCAGTATTCAGAAGTTGTTAAATAGATAATAATTTGAAAGCCCTCCTATTATAGTTTACCACAAAAAAGGCCCTTATTATATGGGCGCCAGCTAAAGTTACATAAGAATAATGATGGCCAGCTATCACGGAAGGATAGTTCCTCTAGCTAAACTGAAACAAAGCAAGCAGGTTCCAACACAAAAATAAAAGAGACTGACGTATAAAATATGAGTGTTCCTTTGTTTAGGATGAATTCTCACTTAGGCTTGATTTAAAAGATATGGGTGTTAGTCAGAAAAAAAGATATACAAAGGCTCTAGCGCTTAACGTTTGCAAACGTTAATTACATCGCTATAACAAAGTTTAACCAATTAAAATTAAAACTCAAGTATCTAAATTGATGTTAATTTACTGTTTGATTAAGGTGCAATATGTTATTTAAGATAAATCCATAAAAACGGTGTACTTTAAAGGCTTTATACGTGTAGTTGGTCAACTTATCTGATATCCTTTCTATAAAGGTCCACGTTTATACATTTATCGCTGACTTTGCAACTATACCTTATATATTCAATCGATTGCAAAGTCAACGTAACATTATTGTCGTGTCAAAGCTCGTTGCTGTTCGAAATAATTGTTCATTTTAGTTAAGTTTATTTTGTACGTAGTTAGTAGTCCTTTTTAGTAAAATAAATCTTTTTAAAAGAAGCTCTGCCGATCTCGTTATTTAACTGGCGCTGCGAACAGGATAGTGCAATTTCGTCCTTTATCGGCTTCTCGTTGAACGAAAGTGAATTTTAATTCTTAGTGCACTATTCAAAAAACCGGACTTACAGACTGTGTGAAAGTTCTTTTGGAAAAAAACCAAAAGAAACTGTGAACCCTGCAAAGTCCAAAGGAATTTGGTGAAACGACTAGTCGGCTGCCGTGTTGTAGTGACCTGTCCATCCAGTTCCTGACCCACAACCCAGATCGGCCATCTTCCCAACATCCCGAAGGACATTCCTGGAGCCTCAGCCACACCTCTATTGGAAAATCCATTGGTGCTGTACCGCTGCAATATATCCTCTATGGACTCTTCCTTGTATATATTGTAAGTAATTGCTGAATTGCCATTTATGTCCGACTCTTTACGTTTAAGAAAAATTTTATTAAAAAATAAGGCTGCTTTAGGCTTAAAAATTCAAGATAAAACAGAAAGTTCTGATAGTAGTTCTAGTAGTTCGGAAAACTCCGACTGTGAAAACAATACTTTAGAAAATACTTTAACTCCTGAAGTACAGGAAGAATTAATAAATTTAATAGATAATTTAAGCTTAGATAATCAAAAAATGGAAAATATTAGATTTTTCACATCTCTTTTGCCAACCTTCTCTGGCGACCAAAATCATTTAGAAAGTTTCATTATAGCAGTAGATGAATTTTATAATTTATTTTTACGCCCTTAGCACCTGAAGATCAGAAAAAAGTAGTCTTAGCCGCGATAAAATCAAAATTAGTTGATAGTGCTCAACATTTCTTGTTATCTCGGCCTGATCTTAGCGATTGGTCTTCTATAAAAACAGAATTAAGAAAGAAATTTGGAGATCCAATAACATATTCTATTTTAATGCAACAATTGCAATATTTTAAATTAAATAAAGGCGAAAATATTTTACAATTCGTCGATAGATTAAAAACATTTGTGCAGAGAATTATTTCTAAAATCAATTGCGAAGTGCCCAACGACGCCGCAAAATTACTTTTAATTAATCAAGTTGAATCAACATCTGTTTTAATTTTAACGGCTAATTCGCCACAAACCTTAAAAACAATGCTAATGTTACAAAGACCTGAGACCCTAAACGACGCATACACCCACGTAGTAAACTTTAACATGATAGAATCTCAAGTTAATTTTACAAACCAGGTTTCTTTGCAAAATACACAAAGAAATTTTAATAATAACAATAATAATTCTAATAATAGCCATAAATATTTTAATAAACAAAATTTTAATTCCCAACCCCCCACGCCCACATTTTCACAAACAAATCCATTTCCCAGACAACCCATTAACGTTCAACCCCGACTAATCCCACGACACTACCCGACAAATGCCCAAGTTTTTGGCAGGCAAGCCAAACCTATGTATCCACAAAACAACCCTCCTAAACAAGAATCCCCTGTCCCAATGTCTGTCTCGACAGCTGGTCCATCCGAATACAACCAAGACAAACATCCACCAGATATCCCAACTTTTTCCAGAGTACAGGACCTAGAAATTTTATATCCGAAGAACTTACTAATGTCCAAATATCCGAACCCTATGAATCCTCTGACTTAAATCAACCCCCAGACATTTTCTACACAGACCAACTTGAAGATCAACCCCCAAATTTCGACCCCGATTCTGACAACCTTCATTATACCCAAAATTTCGAATATAGTGAAGAAAATTCCGAAAATTTTCAAAACCAAGCCTCGAATCAAAAATTAACCTAAACAATATAGCCCAACAAATCGAACTGCCCTACTTTTACCTACCCCATAAACAAATAACCGTTTTGATTGATTCTGGCGCATCCGATTCTATTATTACCCCAAAAATAGCAAATTTTTTCCCAAATAATATTTTTTACGAAGCCTTTGAAGTAACTGCTTGCAAAAAAGTGTATAAGGAAAATAAAAATTTAGAATTACCCTTATTAGAAGAATTAGGCATAAATCAAAATTTTAAAATGAGAGTCTTAAATTGGCACAACGATTTTGATGCTCTAATAGGCACAAAAGACCTTAAACAGTTAAATGCCTTAATTGACTATAAAAATAAAACTTTAACATTACAAAATATAAAAATACCTTTTTCACTTGCCTATAACAAACCTTTAAATCAACCTATAAAAAATTTTAACAAAAATCATTTAATTATACCAGTAAATTATGAAAAAGGAGTAGCTATTTTGCCTTCATTTAAAATTAATGATCATATCATTCCTGACTCTCTAATAAATGTTGAAAACGGCTTCTGTAAAATTCCTAATCCAACCCCTAACATCAATGTTAATTTCCACCAAAGAATAAAAGTTATCCCACAGGATCAATTTGAAGTTCTCGACCCCCTAAAAATACCCCCGAAAAATTTAACCCCAAATTGCAACTAAGATTAGATCATTTAACACCCCTAGAAAAATCCAAAATCCTACCACTCTGTCATGAATATAAAGATATAATGTATCACGAAAACTGTGACTTGACATTTACTAGCCAAACGAAACATATCATAAGAACAAAAGACGACAGACCTGTTTACGTTAAATCTTATAGACACCCTCCTAGCATGAACCAAGAAATCCAAGCACAAATCCAAAAATTACTTGACAACAAAATAATTCGGCCCTCTATTTCTCCCTATTCCGCCCCTGTATGGATTGTTCCCAAAAAACCCGATGCCTCTGGCAAACGAAAATTTCGATTGGTAATCGATTACAGGCGCCTTAATAATGACGTCACAATCGAAGAAAAATACCCCCTTCCTAGAATCGAAGAGATTTTAGATAGCCTTGGTAAATGTACTTACTTCACTACCCTAGACTTAGCCCAAGGATTCCATCAAATTGAGATGCACCCTGATTCCATAGAAAAACTGCCTTTACCGTAAACAACGGCCATTATGAATACCTACGCATGCCATTTGGTCTCAAGAACGCTCCTGCCACATTTCAAAGAATGATGGACGAAGTCTTGAGAGATTTTCTATATAAATTTTGTTTTGTTTACATGGACGATGTCGTAATTTTTTCAAAGTCCCTTTCTGAACACATAGATCATATCAGAAAAATTTTCAAAAGATTTAGGGAAGTAAATTTAAAAATTCAACCGGATAAATCCGAATTCCTGTCAAAAGAAGTAGCATTTTTAGGCCATATCATCACCCCCGAGGGAATAAAACCCAATCCTTCAAAAATTGAAGCCATTCAAAGATATCCTATGCCTAAATCGCAAAAGGAAATTAAAGCCTTTTGGGACTTGTAGGATACTATCGCAGATTCATCCAAAACTTTTCAAAAATCACCTTCCCAATAACAAAATGTCTAAGAAAAGGAAGCGAAAGATGCATTGGTAATCAAGAATACCAAGAAGCATTTTTAAAATGCAAAGAACTTCTTAGTAATTCTCCCGTTCTTCAATATCCTGATTTTAGTAAACCTTTTACGTTAACAACAGATGCTTCAAACATCGCCATAGGTAGCGTTTTATCCCAAAACGACCACCCTGTAGCCTTCTACTCCCGCACACTTAACTCAGCCGAGCGAAATTATTCTACAATCGAGCGTGAGTTATTAGCCATCGTCAATTCAATTAAACACTTTCGATGTTACCTATATGGAGTAAAATTTACAGTTGAAACTGACCACAACCCCTAGTATGGCTTACAAAACTTAAAGAACCCAATGCTCGTCTTATGCGTTGGAAGCTGCAACTCGAAGAGTACAATTTCGAAACCAAGTACAAAAAGGGCAAAGAAAACCTTGTAGCTGACGCGTTATCCCGTATTCAACTTAACGCCAACGAGACAAACGACAAAGACAACCATGACCTAGAATCCATCTCCCCTAATGCTGACGAAACCGTCGCTAATCTTAATGACTTTGACCTAGCAGATTATGTTCTTAACGAAAAATACAATGACGTGCCAGAGAATGAAAATCCTCAAAATCCTCAAAATATTGAAAACTCACAATCCCAAAATAACACCCCTACAACTCCTGAAATAAATGACGCCAATTCCGACATAACAGTACACTCAAATAATGACACTCAGGGAAAACACTTACCAATCTCTGAACTACCCCTTAATTATGCCTCAAACCGTCTTGTAATCGACTACGGTGACAATTTTAACCACACGTATACCAAACCCTTTAATAAAAATCACCACTTTGTTCGCATTCGAAAAGAAAATAGACAAGAAGACATTTTAAAAATTATAAAAGAAATTATAAGACCAGACCTTACTTTTACTATCTTTATACCAAACCAAGAACTAAAAGTAGAATTTCAAAGATTAATTTCCGCAAATTTAAATCCATCTGCAAAACTTGTTTTTTCTACCACCTATTTAGTAGACGTTACCAACGTTGAACAACAACCAGATATAATCGCAAATTATCATAAAAATAACCACAATGGCATAACAGAAACCTATAATCATTTAAAACAAAAATATTACTGGCCCAAATTAAGAGACTCTATAACAAACTTTATAAATAAATGCGAAATTTGCCTTCAAAATAAATACGAAAGACATCCATATAAAATTGCATATGAAGGCCCCTTGCTTGCAGAAAAACCCTTTAAAACCATCCATCTAGATCTATTTCAGTTTTCAAATTGCCAATTTCTCACAATAATTGACTCATTCTCAAAATATTCTCAAGCTTATTATGTACCAGACAAAAACGCAATTACTATTCTCAGTAAATTAAGGCACTATTTTTCTCACCACAACACACCCCAGAAAATAGTCGCCGATCGAGGCAAAGAATTTCAAAACAATGTATTCAAAGAATTCTGTCAACTCTTTGGCATAGAAGTACACTATACGACCCCAGGAAACTCATCATCCAATAGCCCTATCGAAAGATTACATTCCACCATCTTAGAAAAACTTAGAATTCTAAAAATGCAAAATCCTGAAGAAACCCCTCAAAATCTAATGATTTCCGCCATTCTAATTTACAATCAAAGTATTCATTCCACCACGGGTCACTCACCCTTCTCCATTCTATATGGACCATATCTTAATGAACCCAATGTAAATAATGACCTTACACTTTTTGAACAATATAATGAAAAACGAAAAAAAAGAACTATTACCATTTTATGAACACCTCTATAAATCCACCTATAACAAACAAGCGCAAAACACGCAAAAACAAAATAAAAATACAGAAGAACCACCAATTATACAAACAAATCAAACAATTTTTAAAAAGAACCCTCTTAGGAATAAAATAAATCCTCAGTATATTAAAACAAAAGTAACAGCCGTAAGTAAAAATAAAGTAACCGGCATTTCTAAGAAAAAAACCGACAACAATTCATTTAAGAAACATAAAACGACTCAGGAAAAATCCTGTTTCTTTCCAGCCTCCCGATCCTGATCCTGCAGACTCAAGTGAACCCTTACCAGGCCCTTCAAACCTTCAATCTCCCTAATAATGGCTATTATGTGGAAGAAGTGGCACCATCCCTTATAATTAGTAATTATCATACGACATATATACCCTTTAACATATCTAGTATTAAGTTTACTTTATCGCAGTTATTAAGCAATGTTTTAATTTTAGAACCCTTAGTAAATAAGCAAAATAATAATTTTACGAAATCGCAATTTTTACATTTATTTAAAACTTTGAACAATACTTTCGAAACATATGCAAAATTAAATGTTTATAAAATTAATCGCAGAAAACGTGGTTTAATGAACTTTATTGGTAGTGGTATCAAATTCATCACAGGCAACCTAGACAATACTGACCTAGAAACAATTACGGAGAATTTAGAAATACTAAAGCACAATCAACTAAATACGATGCACAAAATTAATGACCTAAGCTCATTTGCAGGAAACATTATGAATAAATACCAAGAAAATATAAAAGTTATTAATGAAAATTCAAAAACTATAAAATCCGAACTTTCTAAACTTAATAATGAAATAAATCTAATATTATCCATTCAAGACCAATTTATTCAAATAAATAACCTAAATCAATTTTTGGAAAAAATTTTAAGAATATTTTCATTTGCTCATCTAAACACTCTAGATCTTGAAGTTTTAAGTATTGAAGAAATAAATGAAATTTGGCAATATTTAAGCTTACATCATCCAAAAAATACCCTTTGGTCAATTAGACACATCTCAGAACTAAGCCTTATATGTAAAACCGGTATTTTGATATTAGATGAAATGGCAATTCTTGCAATTAAAATCCCCATTTTCGAAAAAAGTAATTGTAATTTAAACTTTGTATATCCAACACCAAGCAATGACTCAAAAATATTAATTAGTCCTAGTAAATACTATTGTGATCAAGTGTGGTATAAGAACTGTGAAGAAATTAGTTTAAGATGGATATGTTTTAATCCCCTTGTAAGCCAGCTGTTTCCTACCAGATAATTGCCAATACGCAACAGTACAAAAATAACTGCCGAGTGCATAGCCTAGCACATGGAAAATTCTAACATTATTTTGTACCAAAACCAGAGACGATTTATGAAAATTGTTTTCAATTTCAAAAATTAGAAATTCCAAGGTTGCTGCAAAAATACTAACAGTAAAAAATATAAGTATAGAAAAACACATGCCTTGCAGAGGCTAAAAGATGGACAAAGGATTCGCGATTTTTAGCATGCAGAGATGATTCGAGAAGTTTTCTTATAGCGTCACAAAATTGCCTTCTTGTTCGCTAGCACCTGATGAGACAAGAAAGTGACATTTGAAGTCTGCGCCAAAGTGTCCGAGCCAGAATCTGACACGTGGCGAGAATCAGGCGACATTTCGGCGAGTTGACTCCCGAGACGTACTCGAGATCTCGGCGGTTACCACAGGCCAAGGATTTAAAGAAAGGACATGTGAAATAGTAACTGCTGCCCTCAAAACCATGGACTCGAGGAAGGTTCATATACCACAGAAATATTAACCGGTCACACAAATCTCATTTGTCAAAGGTTAGCACTAACAGCTAGCAGAAGCCTCCAGTAAGTATATGCTCGAACTAACCAGGAGTACAGCGCCTCTAATGAAACGTCTGTCGGGTTACAACGGGTTCTAGGCCACTGGAACCTTTTAGCTCAGTTTCGCGTAGTAGGTCACTGCGCACTAGACGGCGCTAGTTGTACCAAATCAAATAATAAAATACGTTAGGAAAGCTTAAAATTTATAAAACTATAAAACGTGACAACGTTGTAAAAGTGGCAACACAGCGCAGTCGTCCGTCTCGGTCTTCTTCTTCTCTCAGCCGCCATGCCTAGCAGACGTTTTTTAGTATCGTTTAATTAGTAAATACAGTCCATTTAGTAAAAACAAATAGTTTTATTTAATTAGGCAATAAGAGAAAACACCGGTGAACGTGGTCACCAACCAACATGGTCCATCGACCGAATAGTTAGAAAATTTAGTGAAAAACGGTGAAATAATTGCACGGCTGGCGGCACCTGTTGTTGGTAAGTTACCATCCTTCTCACCCTAGTAGATTTCCAGATTAGTTCGTCTTACTTGCGCGTGAAGAATATTCATGTCTGCATAATCGTCGTTTTGTAGTATTTAGTTCGGATTATTTAGTAGTTTTGTAGATTTTTTCGTAGACAAATAGTTAGTAGCCTAGACGGGGTGATGTGGGGGTTCTTATTTAGTCAATTGGGATTAGAAACAATAATAGATTAATATTGATTTTAGTTTAATTCGCGAAATAGTTTTGGCAAGGTCACGGCGTGGGTGACCATCGACGTACTAACATTTAGAATACTAGTAATATTCTAAATTATAGATAGGTTATAGTATTAAAAAAGAAAAAGGTTTGAAATTTAATAATTTATTACAAAATGGGTAAAAAATCTAATACTGAAAAAGCGGTAGATGTAGAACTAACAAAATTGGTTGCTAAGCGCGAAAGAATTAAACAACAGCTAGACAGATTCTCTGAGTTTTTATCAAGTGTAAATGAATCTATGACCAGTGAACTTCAGATCCGCTATAAGAAAATAGAAGGGGTTTTTGAACAATTCGAGGATATTCAATTAGAAATCGAGCTTTTAAATCCAAATGAAGATGGTAGTAGTGAACGAAGTCAATTCGAAGGGCAATTTTACGCATTAATGGCTAACGCTAAAAATTTTATTGACAATTATCAGCTCTCGTCAAATCAAAATATTATAGCAAACCAAGGTGCACAAAATAATGCTTTTGTTAACAGTGTAGGCTTATCAGGGGGTGCTAGGTTGCCAAACCTAGGTCTACCCAAGTTCAGGGGAGAATTTGATAAATGGACACAGTTTTTCGAAGCCTTTCAAACTTTAGTACATACTAATTCGTGTTTAGATAGTGTTCAAAAGTTTTACTATTTATTAGATTGTTTGGAGGGTGATGCGAGAAAAATTTTAGATTGTTTAGAAATAACGAGAGATAATTATGTCGTAGCAATAGATTTATTAGAAAAACGTTTTCAAAATAAGCCAGTGATAATTCAAAAACATCTTAAAGCCCTGGTTGATATGCCTTCAATAAATAAAGATAGTGCTCATTTGTTAAGAAACTTGTGTGATTCCTTAGAAAAACATCTACGAGCGTTAAAAGCTTTAGGGGAACCCGTAGATTCCTGGGATAGGATACTTATATTTTTAATAAGCCGAAAATTAGATATTGACACAAAAAGAGTGGGAGCAAAAACTGTATCAGATTTTAAGGGGGAACCGAAGATTTTAGATTTTATAGATTTTTTAACAAATAAATGTCGCATTTTGGAAACTGTAGAAACAAATCTTAAGGGATCTAAGTTCGTAGGGTCACATTCGGGAAGTAGTAGCGCTAGGGGAGCATATTCAATAGTAGAGGGTAAAGTCAAGTGTGAAGTATGTAAGGGCTCACACTTTGTTTACTTTTGCGATAAGTTATTAGCTATGTCGGTACAAGAACGCTCGGCAGAAGTTAGAAAACAAAAGTTGTGTTATAACTGTTTGCGTTCTAGTCATATTGCAAATGAGTGTAGATCTGATGGTTGTAAAAAATGTAGAGGTCGCCATAATACGTTATTACACCCTGAAAAGCATTTAGGTAGTAAGATAGTAGATGTAGAGTCGAAGCATGAGAAATCTTTAACAAACGAAAATAAACAACTTCAAGAAGGAGCGCATGTGTGTGTGGATGTGTTAGAATCGGGTTCTGAAGATTCTTTAGTAGTGGCAACTTCATATGATAATTCAAGCCAAGTAATTCTATCAACGGCGGTCATATATATAAAAAATAGAAGTGGTGACTTTGTAAAATGCAGAGCTCTGCTGGACAGCGGATCCCAAATGAACTTTATTACTCACGATTTGGTCAGAAGGTTAAATTTAGAAAAGAATAAAATTAATATTCCAGTATCAGGTGTTAACCAAATGTTAACGAAGATTAGTTATCAAACGCATTCTACTATCAAATCTTGTTACAACAATTTTAATGCATCCTTGTCGTTTTTGGTTTTAGAAAATGTCACCGCTGACATTCCCGTAAAGTCATTTGATTCTTCTCATCTAAATGTTCCTTCCAACTTGAAATTAGCTGATCCTGAGTTTAATGTATCGTCAAAAATTGATGTCTTAATAGGAGCTAGTTTGTTCTTTGATTTACTTTGTATAGGCCAGATTAGGTTAGGTAAAAATCAACCGCTTTTACAAAAAAGTGTTCTAGGGTGGATTATTTCAGGTCGTGTAGTCGAAAATCAAAAGGAAACCGCTTCTACTCCTAAGATTTCATGTCATCTTTTAGTTAATCAAAACATTAATGATCAGTTAGAAAAGTTTTGGGTTATGGAAGAAATTGTAAATAAGAAATATCATTCGAAAGAGGAATCTGATTGTGAGCAGCACTTTAAAGATACAGTAGTTAGAGATAGTTCAGGCAGGTTTTGTGTTTCACTTCCATGTAAGGACAACATAACGAGTCTAGGAGACTCACTTGAAAATGCCAAAAGAAGATTTTACACTTTGGAGAAAAAACTATCTAGAAATGCGGTTCTAAAAGAAAAATACTCTTCTTTTATGAATGAGTACATTGAGTTAGGACACATGAGTAAAATAGAGGTAGATAAGGTTGATAGTGAGTGTAATGTTTATTACTTGCCCCACCATGGAGTAGTGAATGAAGGTAGTCTCACAACAAAATTGCGTGTAGTGTTTGATGCAAGTGCTAAGACATCCAGTGGTATTTCATTAAATGAGGCGTTAAAAGTAGGACCAAGCATTCAGGACGATCTGTTTAACATTTTAGTTAGATTTCGGCAACATAAAGTAGTAGTTACAGCGGACATAGCAAAAATGTACCGCCAAGTAAATATAGATAAAAATCAGCGGGATTTACAAAGAATAGTTTGGCGCTCAGATCCAAATTCTGATTTAAATCATTATCGACTGAACACGGTCACATATGGTACCGCACCCGCGTCTTTTCTAGCTACGCGATGTCTTCAACAGATAGCTGTTGACATAAAAGATAGGTTACCCGAGATTAGTAGAATAATTTTAAGAAACTTTTATGTTGATGATTTAATTTTAAGTGTAGAATCAGTCGATAAGGCAATAGAGATAGGAAAGTCTATATCTAGCGAATTAAATCAGTACGGATTTCCACTTAGAAAGTGGTCGTCGAATGTAAAGGAAGTATTAGATAAACTTTCTGTTCATGAAAATAAAGATTTAGGTTATCTTTTCACCGACAGTGATACTAAGAAAACATTAGGTATTTTTTGGCAAGCTAATTCTGATGTTCTTGAATACATGGTAAAAACGACGACTTTTAGTCATAATAGTGTTACAAAAAGATTTATCCTGTCAGTCGTCTCCCAAATATTTGATCCATTAGGTTTGGTAGGTCCGGTCACAATAAGAGCGAAGCTTTTACTTCAACAACTTTGGCAGTTAAAATTAGAGTGGGATGAGACTATTCCTTTAGATCTGGTTTCAATCTGGAATGACTTTTACAATCAATTAAAGTGCTTAAATGAAATTAGAATTCCAAGGCAGTGTATAATTTTGAATGCAATCGGTTTTGAAATGCATGGGTTCTGTGATGCGAGTGAAAGTTCCTATGGATGTTGTTTGTACTTACGATCTATAAATACCAATGAGGAAGTTTTAGTTAGATTGGTTTGTGCTAAAAGCCGAGTAGCCCCCATTAAAAAGGTTAGCCTCCCTAGGTTAGAATTATGTGGAGCCGTGTTACTGGCGCGAATAACCAAAAAGGTTTTATCCGCTTTAGATATAAAAATTGACCGTGTGTTTTTGTGGACTGATTCCACTATTGTATTATCTTGGCTCGCCGAGGAACCAAACAAATGGAAGTTATTTGTAGCGAATAGGGTGTCAGAAATTCAAGATATTACCAGTGAATATCAGTGGGGACATGTAGTTTCAAATCAAAACCCAGCAGATATTATTTCTAGAGGAATTCAACCTAAATTACTTAGAGATTTAAGGTTATGGTGGGTAGGTCCTTCATGGCTAGTAGAAAATCCAGAAAAATGGCCAAATAAGGTTCCACTAGGGACAAGTACAGCTCCTGAGCGACGAAACATAAAATTAACATTTGCTAATACAGTTGTTGATACCACCATTTTTGAAAAATATTCAACGCTTTTTAAATTAGTCCGAATAATTGCTTTGTGTTTAAGATTTTATTACAATATTAAGGTAAAACCAGTGAATAAAAGGGTTGGTAAAATTTCTATTGAAGAATTTGATAACGCTTTGTTAGTAATTATTAAGGTAATGCAAATCCAAGTCTTTAAAAATGAAATACATTCTCTTAAAAATTCACATTTGCTACCAAGGCAAAGTCCAATTAACTCTTTAAATCCCTTTATAGATAACGATGGGTTGTTGCGCGTAGGTGGTAGAATAAGGAATTCAAATGAAAAATATGACACTAAGTTTCCCATACTTTTGCCACAAAAGCACCCATTAACCAAATTAATTATTTTAGATCAGCATCATAAACATTTGCACGCGGGCCCACAGGCAATTTTAGCGGCTTTGCGCCAACGATATTGGCCAATTAATGGTAAAAATGCTGTTCGAAGCGTTATCTCTAAGTGTATAACTTGTTTTCGATCTAAACCGTATAATGCTTGTCAAAAAATGGGTGATCTACCTACAGATAGGGTAACACCTCAAAGACCATTTCTTGTTGCTGGTGTGGACTTGGCTGGTCCATTCAAACTAAAAGATGGAAAATTAAGAAATAGGGCCGTTGTAAAAGGCTATATGTGTTTATTTGTGTGTTTTTCAACCAAAGCGGTTCACATTGAATTGGTCGAAGATTTAAGTACTAATTCGTTTCTTAATTGTTTAAAAAGATTCGTTTCCCGACGAGGTTTATGTGCACGGTTATATTCCGATAATGCAACCAATTTTGTTGGGGCAAATAACGAACTTAAAAGGGTAGGGAATTTTTAGCTACTTTAAGTCAAAATTGCGAGTTTAATAATTATTGTTTACAATCTCATATTGACTGGCAATATATTCCCCACGATCTCCCCATCACGGCGGACTTTGGGAGTCTGCAATTAAGTCAGCAAAACATCACATTACGCGTATTTTAGGAAATACCATTTTGACATCCCAAGACATGAGTACGATATTCGCGCAGGTAGAGGCGGTGCTAAACTCTCGACCCTTAACCCCTTTATCCTGTGATCCAAATGATGTTTCCTCCCTCACGCCTGGTCATTTCCTTATTGGGGACACTCTTACTGCATTGCCACAAGCAGATGTTTCTGAAAAGGCTTCAAATCGCCTAGATCAATACCACTTGCTCCAGAAGATGTATCAGCAGTTTTGGGTTCGATGGTCGACCGAATATTTGTCACTTCTGCAGCAGCGTACTAAATGGAGTCAACCCCATGAAAATATCAAGCCTGGTGCCCTGGTGGTGCTAAAGGAAGAAAATGTCGCGCCCTTAAGCTGGAAACTTGGTCGCGTGGTCGCAGTTCATCCTGGCAAGGACAAACTAATTCGTGTTGTCAGTGTGCGTACTAGTCAACTATACCGGTATTTATCTGACTCGAGGTCGAGCAGCATACAATAACTTATGCCCAACAGACGAGTGGCTACAGATACATCCGAGCAAAAGTAGGTAGTGTTGGGACTGACACATAAGCTGATTTTGAGGCTGCAAGGTGACTTATGCCCATCCCTGTACTTATACATATTTATACATAAGACACTTACGGTATGTTAGTATTTAGGCTTTTCGCCTGCGTGGATTGTCCAAAGGTAAAAAAATACATTTACTAAAAAACGAAAATTTTAGAACCATACGCTTTAATTTACTATCAAAAATGTTTTTCATTACTTATAATTAACGCCGTATGTATATTATTATAGACATACGGGTAGGTGACTTGCAAGTACATCTAAAGAATACCGGTCATAAGAAACGTATGTAAACACATAAGATATTTGGTGATATTTGGTTTCTTGCAATTAATTGAATGTCTGGATTTTGTTGCAAAATAACTTATACACGTTCGTGCTTGAAAAGTTTCGAATATGATTTTTGGGCAATGTGTAAGAAAAAGACGGTGTAGAGCGAGAACAACTTGGCTCCACCCTGTGCGGCTATCGCGTCGTCGTTGCGCTTATCAGTCCGGTCAAAGTTCAGTTGCAATTCTTCGCATACCAAGTACGTGTTAGCCGATCATGTTTACAATTTATTTTAACCTTTGGTACGAAGGCGGATACAGTAATAAAGTAAAAATGGTCTTCACTGTTGAACAAAAGATTAATATCATTAAATGGTATTGTCGTGCGGAGAGTGCAGAAGAAGTTGTCGGCCGTTTTGAGCGCGTGAAATTCCAATACTTTATTTGAGGCTGACCTACCCATCTCCAAGCGCTTGCTAAAGTGCACTGGCACTGCGAGGCAGCCGAAATTTATATTCACATCGAGCGGACCCGAGCAGTACGGGGAATCGCCGTCGCTATCGGTGGGCGGTTACCTATGCAGTCGTTCTCTGTCTACTCTCTATCTATTAGTGTCTAATACATTAAAACGCAATCCGTTAGATTCAACTCGCCAAACGTGTATATTATTTGAGATAAAGACTTGCAATTTTTGCAATGTATGCTATATTTTTATTAAACAAAAAATGACACCAAAAAATTTTTTATTGGTCTATTTTTTTATTTGTTTGACATATACGACGAAAATAATTTTTTCTCCTCGTATTTTAGTTGTCTTGTAACTTAAAAAAAAACAATATCAGTAGACGTTTTTACGTAAAATCCAGTAAAAAAGTTAGATTTTTTTTTTTTGGAAATATAAACCCAACAAATAATTGTACCTATGGGACGCCCTGTATGCTTTTAAATTACGAAACTATGAGCGATAAGAGCTTTTAAAAAATATAAAATACCTAATATTTATTTCATATTTTAAGACCCTAACTCGATGTTTTAAACTTTAATATTGAATTTCGCCTAGTTGGCGATGATATATATACTTTATATCTCACCAAAAACATAAATGTGAGAAAGGTAAGCCAAGATCAATACTAAAATTATTCTTTGCTGTGGGCTTCGCCGCAAAAAGAGTGGAGATCTAAATGAGTGCCAAGTTCTGTACAAAATCCAAATATGTATGAGATCTTAAAGTAGGTTACATTTGACTTGGCCAAATATACCGATATACCCTTAAATTTTAAATATCGATAATAATTTTGGTAATAGTTTTATACAGGGTGTTCTACTATTTTGTTTCCAATTGAATGATTTTCTAAAAATCATGAGTATACGCTGATTGATGATTTTAAATAACTTATAAACAAATATAATATATCTATAAACTATTTTAAATTTTAAACACATCTTGTCTGACAGAGTTTAATGGTTTAAAAACATACAAAGTGCCTCACAAGTAAAATTATGTGTTGGGTTCCTACCTCGAAAAACATTAAATTTAGATAAATATAATTTTACCACTGGATTCTGGATAAAAATACCTATACTAACATTAGTGTTTACTTTTCTTGTAATTTACAAGACAACTAAAATACGTGGGGTTCCAAAAATAGAAAAAATAGTTCGCCCCATATGTCAAAAACAAAGAGCCTTCAAAAATATGTAGGTGACTTCGCAAAAACGCTATCTTTAATAATAACTAACAAACTCTACAATTTCAATAACGAATGCAACGAAATCTAAAATTAATTTAGATTTGATATTATTTTCTTTATTTTCATCTGCATGTATGTAAAACACCAAAAAAAAAAAAAAAAACGAATGGCTAATGTTTTTTAAGCAGTTTTTTATGAAAATAACAAACAATATATATTTTTTAATAAATACGAGGATTTAGTTAAGAGATTACGAAAAAGTAACTTTTCACAAAAATGTCACATACGGTGTTTTTCCGTTGGACGGCAGTACTGTACGATCAACGTTACACCACGTTCCGCAATATTATTGACCACAGTCAATTTATGTTAAAAACTTACACATTTAATATAACTTTCATCAGGAGGCCAAAAATGTACATCTTTTTCCATAAAATCAAAAGTTATATTAAAGGCTGTGAAAATGAATATACTGGTTAAGCAAAAAGGTATTGGGATATCGTCTAGTAAAGCAACAACAAAGGATGTATCTGACTGATCCAATCAGAAATGTTTACATACAGGTATTCATGTTAGACTGTCTGTTTTCCTCACATTGCCTATGTGTTAAATTATTTAGCTGATCTGGTATAATCTTTCGATACAAAGTCACTCATATCTTTTTGACAAAAATCACTGAGATCTGTCTGCAAAAATAATAATTTAAATTTATTGAAAAAGGTACCATAGTATTAAAAATTTGACAGTTAAATATAAGCAAAAATATATATATATATATATAAATAAAAAAAATCCTATAATTTTTTTGAATAACTTAAAAGTTTCGTCATAAAAATGTAAAAAAATGAGAAAATATTATAAATTATATTTTAATTAATAAGTTAAATAACTTCGTCGGGTTATCGAAAAAATTATAAGAAAGCTTTTAATTTTATACAAGATAATGATTTGGTCTAGCCTTTTTAATGAACTATTAAAGAGTTATATTGTTCTAAATTAAAAAACAAGCTTTTCTATGTTAATCATGTGGAATTAAAAAGGAATTATAAGTATACATTTATACTGCAAAAAAATTTTTTTTCAACATTTTAAAACAGCCGTCAATGAACAAATATAACCATTTCAAACCCAAGTTTTAAATACCATAGTGGTAAAAATAATTTCATTATTATTATTATTATTTTAATTACAATAATAATTTTGTTTTAACTTGAAAACCAATTTTTTGAAGTCAAATATTTGTACTAATAATTAATATTCCAAATTAATGGGTCACCTTAAGATGCTAAGTAACACCATATTTACCAAATATTTTTAAAAATTTTCTTGTATAATAAGTAACAAATTCCACCCTTAGGCTAAGAAAAAAAACATTTCACTCCACCCTAATATCTACGTACATATTTAATAAAGTGTATGGTTTAAGTGTTCTATAAATTTCAAAATTATAAAACAAATAGTTATTATTTAACAAAATAACGGAATGGTATAATAAATTCTCGGTTTTAACAGCCAAAAGTCACAAAACATTTGAGGAGTAAACGCTACTAATTTATTTAACAAATATCACAATCCGGCAGAAATAGTGTTGAATAATTTAATTTATTACATTTGCTGCGACATTTTTATTTTAGACCTAAGTTACATTATAAAATGTTTTTCCTAAAATTTATTTACTTGCTTTTTAGCAATACAATAATGTATTATATCCAATTATTTTTTGTTATCTTTAGAAGTGTATGTATTTGTAGAGAATTATTTTTTATTCAACATTTTTTAAAGGCAAAATGAACAATTGGTAGTGTATTTCTATTGTTTTTTACTATATAAATGGTTTTTATTACTGAAGCAAACTAAATACTTTCAGTGATAACAATACCATTATTACGCAAAAGTGATTTTTTGTTAAATTAATGGTTATTAAGATGCTACAAAATTACAAACGTACTTAGGTCGAGAACTAAAATACTATATTCAAATACGAATTGTGCATACTTTATTTCTAATAATATTTAAATACAAAAGAAAAATATTCGAATACCGCTGTACTTGAATACCAGTATTCATTAAAACATAAATACCTTTTGAATAGTAAAAAGTCCTTAGCGTAATAAAAAAAAATACATTTTTTCGAAATCTCGTTTATTACCCTTTATCTTGCGCAAAATTGTCTCTGAGTTATACTTGTCAGTTTTTTATTATTTAAGAACAGGATTTGAATAACGAGATCTGAAAAGTACAAAGCAATTATCTGAATACTGTGATTCAAAAACGATATTCATATACAATCCATACCAAATACTGACTATAAAAGTATTCAGTTAATAACTAAACACCAAACACAAACATGTATTCGAATAGTATTCGAATACCACCAAATGTATTTAATATAGGATTCAGAATACCAAGTAGGTACTCGAGTTCTACCCAATTTTGATTGCTAATAAATTATAATATGTTAAACTGCTCAATAAAATTAATTGTAACTTTAAAATTACCCTAAGAACGTTTTCACACACACCGGCAAAACCGGTGCCAGTAACGACGCCGATGTCGAATGCAATGGACTTATTTTCCGCTTCGGTGGCCAGCTCCGATTTATGCAGCCGGTGTTCAACTCGACAATTGGCTTGTCGATTTCACTGTTTTTTTATGTATGCTTGTACACAGGATCCGACTTACCGGTGCCGAGTAATGATTTATTGCAAGATTTATGTTAATTTATTATTGTCCTTCCAATAATAATTGTCGTTACTACGGCGGTTTGTGTGTGTGCACCGGCGCCGACATTGCTAATGTGTGTGAAAACGACCTAACGATTTAATAATATTTTTAGGATTTACAGAACTCTATGTTACCTTCAAAGGTCCTAACGTACCGAGCTCTGATCTGGCATATATATTTAGATTGCTAGAGGTTATAGTTGGCGCTGGAAAAGTTAAATTATACGACCTATTAACTGTTGATAAATTACCCCTTTTTTGTCGGTTTTTTAATAAAAGCCTGTTAACCGGTTTTGCTTTTTTAGGTTTTGCCAGCTCTAATTTAAACAGTTTCAATAAAGTCAAAGTAGTTTCCCAAAAATTCTGTTTGTTTAGAATATTAATAAATACATGTTTCTTAGAAAATAACACACCGTGGTGGGAAGTTTTCATTCCTGTCCCGAATTTCTAGTTAACTTTAACGCTTCGCGTTATAACTAAGTATGTAATCTCTAATCGAAATCGAAACACTTCCTATCCCGGTGTTTAATGTACGATTATCAAACTTTCATTAAATTAAGGCAACTAACGAAAATTTGATGGTATAAACCGCGGAAATATTAGGTTTTAAATGACAAAACTTCCTGACAAAATTAAATAAATCGTCAGATTAATAAAATGCACTAACCAAAGTCAACCGTACCCGCCAAAATGCAGACGTAAAAACCAATATCTTCTGGTTATAATTATGGTCCCCCGGCAACACTATTAATTTGTAAAAAATATAAATTTCTTTATTGTCCTTTTATTAAAAAAATAAAATAAAAAGGTAAAACTTTGGAAAATGTAAGTGATGTGTAAATACTGTACTTATTTAAAAAAGAAATTAAAAAATAAAATTTTTAAGAAGGCTGCGGCCATCCTGTAAAAAATAATTAAATGGTAGACATATGTAAGACATACTTAATACGATATTTTCTTAAACCTTATCAATTATACAGGACAAAAAAATAATATATTTTTTTAAACACCCTGCATATTATATTACCTTCGAGATTACCCTTAAAACAACCTTTAAAAAACTTCAAGAATATACTGCATAAAGTATATCTTACTTTATTGGTTTCGGAAATATGACCAACAAAATAAGGTATTCAGTTATTTATTAAAGTACCGTCATTTTGTAGTAGGTAAATATACTTGTGAGGTGTCGTTGTATTCAGAATGTCATATTCTATCGAAATGAGATAAAATATACTGGTGGTGCCATTTTAAATTTTAAAGTAGCAGTAATTTCCGGTTAAACCGGAAGTAATAAAAAATGTGGATAGATCAATCAATCTACAAATATGTCAAATGTCAATATACCAAATATAATTTTTCTATCTTAAATACACTCAGTGCGAAACTATATACCGAGAGAAGTGAATATAAGTTAAAAAAAGTTTTGGTTCCAAACGTGTCTAACTGAGCTATGTCACAAAAGTAAAAAATTTAAAAGGGCTTTTATGCTTTTATTTATTAACAAATAAACTAAATTTCTACATATTGGTTTTTCTGGTTCTCTATACTTCTCTATACTTCAAGGTACATAAAACATAGAACTCGATGTATAATTCAAAAATAAAAATTGCTAATTTGTATTTAAACAAATTAAGTTAAAAGTCTTGACTTATTTCTGGGCCAACCTGTATAAATAAATTTACCATTAAAATACCGCAGCTAAGATCGCCATGTTAAAGAATAAACCACTAAATTTTAAATGATTTTTTTCCAATATATGTGTCTTTAGAAATTTTGATGGTAATTTCTCGATAAATGTTCACTTTAGGTGTAGGACATGGTGGGTACATGAAATATAATTTTAATTTAATGCAGAAATTAAAAATGTACCTAATACAAATAAGTATTTTCTTTTAACAAAATAAAGAAGGTTGTCGCTTGTTATTGGGCCTCCCTGCATATTCAAATTTACTTAGACGAAAGTCACAACCAAAAATAAAAATCGACCTGTTCAAGCGCATTTTTAAAAAATAAAGTAAGCCACCAGCTAGGGACTGCGATATTTGATAATTTAACCAAACAAAATGTTTTTAAGAACCAAATTAAAATTTTTGACATACAATAAAAAACTTAACTCCCCCTTTTTCCATTTGAAATTTTTGAGGTGTATGTTGGTAAAAAGAAAATAATCATGGACGAGTAAGTTGTGACATAAAAATTAACCATGTTAAAACAAAATTGACAAGTTTCAGTTCATAACAAAATTAAATCAGGTAGCTTGTTTTACTGTAATGCATTGTATTAGTATAATTTTTCAAATAGCAAAACAATTTACCAATCTCTATGCTAAAATTTTTGAATTATGCAAGACTGCAGTCTTGACTGGATAAGTTATCTCTGGAATTAAATAATGTAGGGATTTAAAAGATGCACGATCTGCAGCAATGCAGTCTTGGCAAATGTGCGATAATGCATAATAAAATTTTATGTCCTATTAATGTAAATTAAAGTATCTTTCTTTTGCAGTGGTGTCAGGTTTTCTTTATTTTAAAATATATTTTAAAATAAAGATATAATTAAAACATATTTTTTAAATAAGGTATTGACATAAAGATGATATAACCTAAAGTATTTAAAAATATTTAATAAATTTTATAAGTACTTCCACGGTGTTTGCTCCGAAATTGTCCAGTATAATTACCCCACATGCAGCTCCCAACAGAGAAACTCATGGTGCCACACGTATGCATCTATATAGGGTTTAACTAGACAGGTCCCGAACTTCTCACTTTGTTCGTTTTTTTATCCCTAGAGTTTCTAGAATATGGAACTAGCTATCGACAGAGGTCTTAAATATTTAAGCGTCCCGAGTAAAAAAAAACTCCCTCCTACCATGCTGAAGACACCCACGGTAATTTGGTATATATGGTTTCAGCCTTCGTGGTCCAAAGATAAAAAAAACTTTTAATAATATTTTTTTATTATTACCATCGTTAATAAAAACTAGATTGAACCTCGTCGAATTCAACGGGTTTTAGACATTTATTAGCGTTTTTAATTAAATAATTAAAAGTATTTTGGTATGCTACGTCATCAGAGCGACATTTTGGTAAAAAATTTAAACATAACATAAAACGTAGTTGTTTTAATTTAAATAATTTAAAAATTAAAAATTAAAATTTACATTATAAATAATTTAAAAAAATTTAATTTGATTTATTATTTTTTGGTTCTTACAGCTTACTTGGCAAAAATAATGTATAAACACAGAAATATTGGACTAAGGGTACATCGTAAAAATCGAGCCCGATTGAATGGATCGCACTGAACCCAATACTGTGCCCTTCGTCCTAGAATTTATCGGATGCAGATAATCCGCCTCTAAATTCGTTTAAATTTGACAAAAAAGTATAGTCAATGACAAAGAGAGCAAATAAATAAAAATAAACTAAATAATGATGTACCCTTAGTCGTGGTCGCACGTTCACCATGATACAGTATGTTAGGGATCGTTATAGCAAATGAAAATATAGAAAAAAGTGACACTTATGTTCAAATTTATAGTTTTATTATACAATAAAAATTTTAATACAATCTCATAGAGTGAAAAAAAATAGTCTATCACTTATTACTCGGTTTAGTTAGTGTAAGTCCCGTTACACATAGGGCGTACGAGCGCTCGGCGATGCCGCGCATCTAACGCCGAGCGTAAAGTTTGTTTTCACATGGGAGACGCTCGTCAGTCTCCAAATAAACGAGCAACAGTGTTTTCCAGGCTTTGTTGCCGTGGCAGCATATAGCCTCATTAAAAAAATTCTATAAATAGACGTTTTTGGATATATCCTCTTGTTAAAAAAGGTTACTAAGAGGTGCATTTCTGACGCTGTATTCTGAATTAAGAGAGCATCTATTTTTTTTACTTTTGAATACCCTTCTGCACGAAAAAATTGAATTACAAAAGAAAATATTTAACCACAGGTTAACTCGTGCTAGACGATATAAATAAATCCTTCATTTATTTAATATTAGTAATATGTTAGTAAATGTCTTATAAAAAAAAATAATTAAAGCCTGTTACATTTTGCACAATTTTGTTTATGTAAGAGATGGTTTTTATTTTTAGGATCCAACAGTTCATAGCGTTCAGGATTTCCTAGACACAACACAAAATTTTATTACAAATACTACGAGAGATATTTTTGCAAATTATTATATAGGCGGTGATAGTTTCTTTGCAAGACAAAAAAATACAGTAGAATTAAATTATTCATTTTTTTTTCATTCACAACACATTTATAACACATATCTGTCATTTTTTATTTATCTCCTAGGTTCGCAAAATTAGGAATTAAGGGCAAAGCCATTTTTTCCAATACTTGTTTCTTGCATCTCTATTTCTCTAGTTTTCATCCGAACTATTCCGTTTTTCTTCAACTAAACTTATTAATAATTCGGTATCGAGTGTCTCCATACCGGCTCCTTGTTATAAACTAAAAGAAACGGCTACTCTGCATGCCGCGCACAACAAATGCGTGGCGTATTATGTCAAAATTAAAGTACATTCATACTTATTCCGTTCTTGAGGCCAATAAACGACCCTTTTGTCCCCTATTGTCGGCCGGCGCGTTAGCCAGGTGTTACCTGCTATAAAATTTAAACGGAACAGGGTGGAATTTACTTTTACATATTTTATTATTAATAGGAACAAAACTATTATTTATAAAATATACCTAGGGATACTATAATTTATTTTTTAGACATTGTCATCACGTGACTAACTGACGACTTTCTAATAGCGTTTTTCGACATCGCTTTCGTTTATATTGTCGTTTAATGTTTATGGAGAATGACAAAGAAAGAATATAATTTACTTGTCGTTGATCATTGCGCAAAAAGTCACGTGATGGCAATGTTTAAAAAATAAATTATACCTACTTAGTCATTTAAAAAATATATAAATAAAAAGCTTTTAAAAATACAATATACAATATAAAATGAAAAGTATCTAAAAATATTACAACTTATAATTATTATAAGGACCTATTCAATTAAATCAGTGTCACTATCACTATCATCCCCTAACTCCTTAACATTACTTGAAAGTGTGGTATATGATTGTTCAACTTTAATTACGTGATCTACACTGTTGCTCCAACTATTTACTGTTATTTTATTTATTTCCCTGGTGATAATGCCTAATACAAAACTATTTAAAGTCGGTGAACTTTACTGTTGTTACGTCTAACTTGCAATTTCAATTGATGCCAAATCTGTTCTATAGGGTTAAAAATGCAGTGATATGGTGGAAGCCTTAAAACTGAATGTCCCATGCTATTTGCAAACTCATCACAAACATATTTTTTCTCTATATTAAAACATTTTAATACTTCAAGTAATTAATTTTTTGAATAATTTTCATGAAAATAAATATTATTGGCGTGCATAAATTCTTGAATAATTGCTTTGGTGTCGCTTGAACAAGGGTGTTTGTTTATTTGCCTACTATGATAGCTAGCGTTATCCATAACAATATCACTTTAAGGAGGAATATTGGGAATTAACTTATTTTTAAACCAGTCTTCAAATAAATGTGCAGTTGTGTCATTTCCGAAGTCGTTGCGCATCAGCACTTGTTTTTTGTCGATCTTCTTAAATTTGAATCCTAGTTTTTTCACAGTCTTCCACAATGTTGTTCTGCCACACTGTAAGCCACTTTCGTCCATTTCTAGTCTCTTCATTGAGATGTCCAATGTTGGTGCATTTTGCTCTTCATACATTTTTCGTCGAATTAGGTCTTTATCACCTACATCAAGTTTTGTGGCAGTACCAGAATCGCATCTTTTCTTTCTCTTGACTATCGGTTTTTAACAATATCGCGTATGGTAGACTTTGGTATTTTCGTTAACCTGCACGTTTCTTCCAAAGCTGCTTGTATGGAAACATCGTTTCTTAAAGTTGAATATACATTCTTTACAATTTCTTTAGCATCAACAGAAAGATGCTTTCTCTTGCTGCTTGCTGTACTACTTGCTTGCTGCTCGTTTGCTCATCGTCGTTGCTTCATTCGTCACATTTTGGAATATACTAAGCCATTTACTGTTCTAAAGGCATGTATATACCCAAACTCCTTTTAAAACATTCAGGTAGGTATAGGTAAATTAATGTATATTGGGTTTACCTTTATTTTTATTACAATTGATTTTTGCCTACCGAAATTTATTTTTAAGGTACCTACCTACCTGTACCTATTTATCAAATTACACAAAAGGCCAAGTAGTTTTCATTATACCTTTACTTAATTAGGTAGGTAACCATATTATTCATATTATTTCCTTAAAAATTCAAATTGTAATAAAAGTTACCTAGTACCCAAAATTATGTTTAGAAATACTAACTACATACCTGTTTGCACATTTTTACATATTTTTAGACAATTTATATCTATCTATCAATATTTCAATTGCTTCTCAATGTAAAAGTAAAAGTCCACTCCTGGCCCTGCCTGCAGCTGGACGGAGTCTGCCGGCCGGTAGGGAAGATTTATTGGAGGCAATATAATCGAAGTCCTTAAGTCAGAACGGTATAAGTATGAATTTACTTTACATATAGTACCTATACACTTGCGCGAAGCGTTCCTACGTAAGACGTGCAGGCCAGCCGTGAATTCGCGCTGTAAATTTCACGCCAGCAGACCAAAAATTGAAACGCACCTTCATGTGGAAAGGTTACGTTACTTTCAATGCAAACCTATTGTCTGGCGTACGTACGCCCCATGTGTAACGGGACCTGTTCTATAATTCGTACGCTGTTTAAGTTAACAAACAGAAATAAATATTTACAGTGTATCCGAAATGGATAGGGAATATCTTGGAATATTAAAAACTACAAGAGATTAGCTGATCCCATTTTGATGATGGCTGTAATCTTGTTTGGTTTTTGAGTTATTTTAAAAAACTGAAAATTTGTATGCTTGAAAAAGTGCTGTTACTTTTTTATTTCAAATAATTTTTGAAATCTGTAAAAAATTACTAGGATAACTTTTTGAGATGCAGACATTTTGTTTTTTGGCATATTAATAAAGAAAGTTTTTCCCTTTTGAATTAAAAAAAAAAACACTTTATATAAATTTTTATGTAAAAAATCGCCAAAATGAATTTTTGCCCTAGTTGGCCATGACTGCCAAAGCCGTTAGCTCTAGAAACAATTGTCACTTAATTACTTATAAAGACCTATGTTGAAAAAGTCAATGCTAGTTTATTTCTAACTTTTATAAACTTATATACTGACACAAAGATAAATATCTACCTTGTCTCCATCGGAACATTTAAATATGTGTTACTAATATCAAGCCGTTAAATTTCTACCAGAAATGGGTGTATGTGCTCAAAACTATTTTAAACTTATTATTTACAGCATACAAATAGCAAATGCTATTATAATTATTAAAAATTAAATGACAACTGTTTCTAGAGCTAATGGTCTTCGCAGTCATGGCCACCTCGGGCAAAATATTTAATTTTAAGGATTTTGAAATAAATTTAAAATTTTCTATAAACTGGTATCTATACATCATTAAAGGAAAAAAAACGTTCTTTAAAATGTACAAAACACAAAACAAAATAGAAATAATAAGAAAATCTTTCTATCTCGTATGTTTTTCAATATTCCAATACATCCCCACCGATTTCTGATACATTGTATACAAAGATTGTCTTTACGATATCGACAAGCCTGTCAGATAAATTCATAAAATTTTTCTGACGTGCCATCCCCAGGATGAAATTCAATTTGTTAGTTTAGTTTAACTCCTTGGAGTAATAAATAGGGCTTTGCTAGACAGATCCTTGCTATTTTTACCGTAGTGGTAATAGCAAAGGGAATTGAAACATGTAAACACGGTTTTTTTACAGCTTGTAAATTGCTTTGCTTTTTTATTATTTATACATTAAAGCGTAGGAGTATAAAGTGCTTGACTTTTTGGTCAAGGAGGTAAAAAAAAACTCATACTGGGTTAAAAACAAATCTATTAGACAAGGCTACTTTTGAGTATTGGACACGAGTATTGGTATAAGTCAATGGTATAAAGAAAGGAGTGTTTTCGCATATTTTTTACTTTTTTGGTTACTTCATAGTCAAACCAAAAATATATTTTTAAATAAAACACCCTGTGTATTTAAACATTTTTTGATTTCTGAAACAATTCTAAATAGTAAATTTAAAAAGTTTTTACCCCTATATGATTTTTTGCTGATCTATTTACTTGTTTTCTATTACTTCCGGTTTAACTGTAAATAAGTGCTACTCCTAAATTTTAAATAGCACCACCAGTATATATATATATATATATATACTATATATATATATATATATATATATATATATATATATATATATATATATATATATATATATATATATATATATTTTAATACTACATGACATTCTTAAAACAATGACACCAAACTTGCCAATTTTTGGCACTTTTGCTGTCAAAAATTACGTTTTTTTTTTTTAATTTTAATCTGGGGTGCAATAATTAGGCTAAAACGGTTGGTTTTAAGTCATGTAGCCATTAAAAAATGAAACGATTTTTGGGTTTTGATACAGTTAATTCGCGTCTGTTAAATAACCAGAATCCGGTCCACTGTTGTGGAAACCACGAACGTTAAAAAAATACATTATTTATGGTAGCGTAACGTTTGAACAGGCGCCAGCCTTTTTTTTTTTTAATAGAGCTAGAAGTTAAAGACAGACACTGACCATTCTCCTTTGCTTTCACGAACTAATAGATGGCACGACTGCTGCCTTTGGTGAAAAGGTTTATTAGTCCGGTGAAAAAGGGCTAAACTTTAATATTCATCAATACTAATTTTTGCCCAGTAATATATTTTTTAATTGTTTTGGGAAAGCGCAAAGTTCAATAAGATCTCAGCCTATTTTTTTAACTTACAGTTTAATTTAATGCAAACCTAATACTCTAGACTAATGTGCGGCGCTTTTAAGGAATGTAAACAAATGAAATATCGATGGAGTCCACTTGAGCTATTATTGTTTTTCGGGCCAAAATAATGCACTTGTCACTATATCCTTCGTACATGGAGAAAAATCATATTGACAATTAAACATTGCTAGTTGTTTGCACGGTTTTTGACAGTAGGGCCCTCGAAGGTACTTAGTTGACTTTCTTAAAACTAAATTTTTAGTTAAACAAAACTTTTATTAACCGCCGTCTTATCCTTTGTTGTCTGACTGAAATTTTTAGGAGTTAAGACAAATGAGTTTTATCGTAGTTAATGAGGTTATTTAAATACAAAACAATTTTTTACCTCTTTGGTGCATACTTATAATGTTCTACAGTGTGTCTACTGTCTACGTAAGTTGGCGTCATATGGAAAACTTTTTTATTTTGATTTTACAAAAAAAAGTTATTCTTTGTAAAAGTTCTGCATGGTCCAAAACCTAAAAAGCAACCATCAGATATCAAATTGTATCAGTCATCTACGAGGTTTGACCAAAAATGTAATTTTGCTTAAGAGCAAAGTACCTGTATTTTTGGTTATTTCAAAATTGATATTGTAAAAAGATATTAAGAATTAAAAATTACTTTTAAATATGTAATTTTGTTTATTTACAAAAAACATATTGTTTTTTTCTTCTGCAGTAATGGGAAAATTTAGGATTGTACATTAGTGCACTACATTTCATGTTTATAAATGTCATAGGACAGTTTCATATAAACTTTTTAAATTTATTGTTATCAAAACAAGAAGAATGTACAATGCACTAATGTACAAACTAAAATTTTTTCGGTTTTCGTAGAAAAAAATTTTTTTTTGGACTAGTGTAGTATTGGATCTATGTGTTATAAGCCTTTATTTATGACTTTATTTTTAATCTCATTGCAAATAAATTGTGCTAGTCTAACAAGGGTTGACATTTGTAAAATAATGGTTAGACACGAAAGTGTCAATTAGCCAAATTGTTTTATTGCTATCTCTCATATTAGTCATCAAAAGTTTGGCTTTCCCTAAATATTTTAATTTTCGCCCCCTGCCGCCCCCGAAACCAAAATGCATGGCGTCGCCTAAGATCGTTTGACTAGGTAAGGTTGCCTCATTACGTCACATATGTACCGCACTGTTGGTTCCTTGGCGCCAACATAGCAAACAAGGATGTCTAGACGGATAATACTATGAGGGCGAAGGAGCGCGATATACAATATTTAAAAATCAGCTAGAATAATCATTGTTAAATAATTTATTAATAGGAAATAAAGAAGTTACGGTAACAACTGGAATTGACAGTATTTAAAAGTATTTCTTTAATATTGACAAAATATTTTTGGTTTATAGTTTTTTGACTTTGGTAAATAATTTATAGAACGTTTTTGTTAAATAAGTAAGGTGTGTGCTTATCTCTTTTTGTCATTAAGGTATATAAAATAAGAGAAATTTTGTATGTTTAAATTATTTGTTTTTTTTTGTCTAATCAGTTAACTTATTGTATTTTAAAATTACATTTGAGTAGTGTCTACCGTGTCTACTTAAGTTGGCTCCATATGGGAAACTTTTTTATTATTTAGTGTATAAAAATCAATTTATTCTTTATAAAGATATATTAGATATCAAATTTTATCGGTCATCTACGAGGTTTGGCCAAAAATGTTTGCTTAAGAGTAAAAAGTAGGTGCATGTATTTTTGCTAATTTTGAAATTTGTTATAAAGAATAGATATTGAGAAACATAGTTTTAAATGTGCGATTTTACTTACAAAAAAAGTTCTTCATATGACGCCAAGTTACGTAGACTGACTATAAGAAATCTTAATTAAAAATTGCAAAACTGTATTGAAAATTTAAACTAATAGGTAATTTCTTAAAATATATTAATTTTTTTTAAATAGTCCAATACACCAAAAGAAACACTAAAATATTAAAAAATCGCACAAAAACGTATATTACAAGTCAAAACACCAAAAACACACACTACACTCTGTTAAAAACTTACATGATATTAATAATGAGCAAAATACATATGTGACGTCATGCTGACGTATGGTCCGCCATGTTGCAAGGCTTACGAGGCAATCTTACCTAGTGAAACGATCTTGGGCGTCGCCACTGATTGAAACTGTCAAAACTGTCTGCCGACTAGAGAAATATCTTCTAATAGGTACCCAAAGTCGGTCTATATAGGGTCGCGACATTCGGCCATATTGCTTTGACGTGTTATGACGTCACATCTCCCATTTTTCGGCCATGTTGTTCAGTGCCAGAGATCTACAGATTAGTATTAGTAGAACAACCGTTTACACAACAGTTTTTAATTAATATTTAGATGTAAATTCTTTTAACTTTAAATAAAAAACATTTGGAATTACATTTTCAACAAATTAAACAATGCAGGGGCGCAATGACGCCACGTCAACGGCTTCTGATTTTGCCTGTGTCTGCCCTTCCTTGCGTCCTCGACCTCAAACCGCCTAAAAGTTGAGGATATGTCGCAACCTTATATAAATTTTAACTAACCTTGGTAGGTACCCAAGTTTTATACAAAATTCAGCTTTGTCAAAATAACGGCAGTTATTTTTCAATTATATATCCTTTGGTACCTGGTACCCGTCAAAGTCACTATGAGTCACTTCATGGTCTCTCATCAAGTCTCAGTGCAAAAATTTGTTTTAGTATTAAATGCCACTGTATTGATGTCTAACGAAATCCTTTTTTTATTTGTTTTTGTATACTTATTATATTTAAAGTATTGTTACGGACATTAAAAATAAGTGTTAGTTTATAGAATTGTATAAAGTTAGGACCTTTTAATTTAGTTTGTTAATTTATTTGAATAATTTACCTTAATTTTTCCAAGTTCTTTCATCACTTTCGAAGGTTTCTGAAAACGCCCGAATTATCCATTAATAACTTTTATGCCATCATGTACTATGGAATTTTCACGATATTTCTCGAATATTCTAGATCATTCTTTACTCTTCCACCATACTATAAAAGGGCGACGGGAAACCTCGGATCAGTCAGTATAAATTCGACTTTTGTGTTGTAAACTTCGAGACATTGACAAGAGAAGATTTTGTCGTTGTTGTAACCATAGTTACGTTCCATTGTTAATAAAGGTATAAAAACGAAGACACGTGTTTTTATACGAGGTGATTTGGAACATTTGGTGTCAGAAGCGGAACGAAGTCACCCAAAGGAAGTGAAGCGGAACCAGATTACCCGAGGAAGCCGAAGTGGTTACGAAGATTGGATGCCAGTAGGAGCAAGAAAGCGGTTTGAAGCTATGGAGAAAATATGTGCACTTATGAAACTAATGATAGAAAAGCAAAAGACTTTAAAAACGAAATGAAGTCCAGTTTAGAAGAAATAAAGCTTGAAATTCGAACCAGTCAAGAAGAAATGAAGCAAGAATTAAAACAGATGATGGTGAAGATCAGAGAAAATCTAAACGGGGAATTTTATAACGGTCAAGATGAAATGATGTTGCTTGAGTTAAAACTTACCAAAGAGGATGTTAAAGAAGTGGAAGAACAAATGCAGCAGACTGTACAATTGGTTCATAGTCAAGTGCAACTAGTCCAAGATCAAGTTTAACAAGTCAAAGAGCAAATGCAACAGGAAGTTCAACAATTACAGCAGCAAATTAAAATATTGCCAGTACAGGTGTAGTCTCAGGATGTGGTACTCCAGCAACTATATGAAACCACCAACTTTTGACGGAAAGGTACCGTGGGTAACGTACCTTAGACAATTTGAAGCAGCTGCAAACGGCAACAACTGGAGCCCAACAGAAAGAGCACGAGCTCTTGTACTTTGCTCTTCGAGGAAAAGCCATGGAGGTGTTAAGAAACATTCTCGAAGAAAAGTTATCCGATTATGAATCAATTATCATGTTTCTGGAGATGAGGTACGGCGAAACCCATCTCACAAGAAGTCCATAAGGCGCAGCTCCATGGACGAAGATAGAAATACAACGAAAGTCTCCAGGAGTATGAAGCAGATATTGTACATCTAATTAACCTGTCATATCCAGCCTACCCGGAAAAAATAAAACAAGAACTAGCTGTTGGCAGTTTTATTGAAGGTCTACGTGATCCAGATATGAGTCAAGCATTAAGAATGGCCAAGCTTAAGAAAATGTCTGAAGCTCTTGCTTACGCACTTATGTTTGAAACAGCAAAGCGGACATCCAGAACTCAGGCAAGACTTGGAAGAACAAATTATTCACCAAAAGATGGCAATCCAAATAATAATTTGACCAGAGTGATACAGGAGTTGCAAGAAACCATACATAATCAACAAACTGAAAAAGACAACAGAATTACATTTAGAAGAAGAAATATCATTCGTTGTTGGAAGTGTGGTAAAGAGGGGCATATACAGAGAAATTGCTCCAGTTTTCAGGCCTCCTCCAGTAGTGCAGAAGACTCCCAGTTCAAGGGGCAAGACCTGGCTAAGTGTTACCAAGAACCATCAACAACAACAATTAGGGTATCCCGGTTACAGAACAATGGCGCCAGCTTGGTAGTATCTGGAAATGTATGCGGTCGAGAATGTGAGATGGTACTAGATACTGGATCTACACATACCATCGTGAGGCCAAACATAATACCCCACTGCAAAATATTCCGACCTGAGAAGAATTATATTTTGGAAACTGCCAATGAAGTCATACCAGTTCAAGGCATACACGAAGCTAGAATTACCCTAGAACAACAACATTTACACACGTTGTGTTTGTTGCCGATATAATGGACGAAGTTATTCTCGGCCTTGTCATTATGAAAAATCAGAAGTTTGTACTAGACCGTCCACAACGGGTACTGAGAACTGACAATGAGGAAATTGTGATGAGATTTCCAAAAAGTAATAAAACAACAATTCGAGAAGTGGTGATTGCAGAAGATGTCACATTACCGCCAAGTTCAGAGAGCATTATTCAAGCAAGGTTTGAAGACTCAGAAGAAGGTGAAGACGTTTCGTTATACAATACGACAAGAATCAAGGGGTTCACCGAAACTACAGAAGTCATGTAAAGTGGTGACACGGCATAATGAAAGAAGTACATCTAAAAATGCTAAGCCGCTATTAAGACCGTGGAAGATACTTGATCGAGACGATCAAAACTTGGGAGGGGGCAATGTTACGGACATTAAAAATAAGTGTTAGTTTATAGAATTGTATAAAGTTAGGACCTTTTAATTTAGTCTGATAATTTACTAGAATAATTTACCTTAGATTTTCCAAGTTCTTTCATCAGTTTCGAAGGTTTCCGAAAACGTCCGAATTATCCATTGAGAACTTTTATGCCACCCTGTACTATGGAATTTTCACGATATTTCTCGAAGATTCTAGATCATTCTTTACTCTTCCACCATACTATAAAAGGGCGACGGGAAACCTCCGATTGAGTTAGTACAGATTCGACTTTTGTGCTGTAAACTTCGAGACATTGACAAGTGAAGATTTTGTCGTTGTTGTAACCTTAGTTACGTTCCATTGTTAATAAAGGTATAAAAACGAAGACACGTGTTTTTATACGAGGTGATTTGGAACAGTATTAAAAATTAAAAATAAGGGTATTTTATTTAAAACAAACCAAATAAAATCTTTAAACAACGGGTAATATATTCCACCATCGAAAAAGCTTAAAGTGTATTATCAGCTTTTCCAGACGTTTTAAAAACGCCATTCGTTTTATTCTTTGAAGTATAAATCAATAAATCGTATTCTATATAACGGTACACACTCTGAGGTAAAAATTGTATTTTACATTTATTTGTACAGCTTTCTGTTGAGTGTGTCTATTTATTTTTCTTTGACGTTTCGTTAAATATTTATAAAGTTGACAAAGCGGTATTTTAGCCAATTTACCTTGATATATTTTTTAAGAAAAAACATATTATGGTATAATAATATTTAATAATTTTTTATTATAATATTTATATTAATTTATATTAATAAAGAGATGTATCGTTTTAATATTGCAAAAAAATATTGATGAAAATTGAACATTTAAAATACGTTCCCAATAAAAGACCATAAAAATGTGAAATATCAATTTTTTTTTATTTTGGCGACGTTTTGCCTCTCTTTGAGACATTATCAAGCCATAAATTGTAATTATATACTAAAGAAAATAATATTTTATCTTTAGAAGGACATACGTATGGAATGTTAAAAATACCATAAATTATCTCATTCAAACAACCGAAGTTTTATCTTTAAACATACATACTGTTTAAAGATAAAACTTCGGTTGTTTGAATGAGAGAATTTTATGATATTTTTTAACATTCCATAGCATGTGCCCTTCTAAAGATTAAAATATTATCTTCTTTATTATATAATTACAATTTATGGCTTGATAATGCCTCAAAAAGAGGCGAAACGTCGCCAACATAATGTTTTTTTGATATTTCACATTTTATCGTCTTTTATTGGGAACGTTTTTTAAGTTTATATTTAATGACCGGGAACTAATACCATTTTAACATTTAAAATAGTTATTTACTATACATGGAAAAAAAGCTCTAGATTTTAGCTTGAGGTTGTTTTGTCTCCCGACGCGAAGTGAAGAGAGACAATAAACTGACTTACACAGACATATTATTACAACATATATTATTACAATATTTTAAAGGTAAAAAGGTAATAAAGTGAAATTTCAAGTTTGAATCCAGTCGTCTGTTGTGTGTAAAACGACAATTAGACCTGAGTTGCTAGGGAAACCTTTACAGAAATTAATAACTACCTTTCTCAATATAATTTTTTGATTTGACGGATTTAAAATAAAAATTTAGAGCCTAGTGTGGTTGTTTAGTCGTTATTTTAAATAATATGTCTAATTGTACTTTGGATATCAAGGAAATGTAAGTTTTGTATAGTAAAATTTTCTTAAATTAAATATTTTTTTCCGTGTCTGTTTTGTTCCTTTTGATAGGTTTTAAAATGTGGCTTTTATAAAAAAAATTTTCCGGTAGGAAAAAAGTGAGTACTTTTGTCCCAGATATACATACACGTAGGTAAAGGTAGATATTTAATTTTAGAATATTTTATTATACAGAATTTACATTTCCTTTATATCAAAAGTCCAATTATACATTTTTTAACTTTATAATATTTTAAATAACTACTATACGATCACCCTTAGTTACACATTTTTAATTTAAATTTGTCTAATCACAAAATAACATTGACAGATATTTATTAATTTCCTTAATGGTTTCCATTTTCCATAGTAATGGAAGGCCTAATTGTCGTCTTAAATACACCAGCCGACAGTTTAACCCGTAACCACATACAAAATAACTATAAACTGCAGACGTGAAAATTTATTAACACTAAAACAGACGTGTGGTCAAATGGGCCGCTATGTTGGAGGGTCTAGCAAATTTAAAATAAGCAAATAAACAAAATATATCTTTATAATCAAAATCTGATATCACTTTTACTTTAATTATACGTATGACATACTCATATATTTAGTGTTACCAATAAAAAATATGTTTTATTATAAAATTATCTTATAAGAAGCAGTGACCGGCAAAATGTTGGCAACATAAGAAAAAAATTTATTAAGGGAAATTCTGATTTTTTTTAACGATCGCCTCTGAGTAAAAGTGCTTAAAATTTAATTCTGGCCCGGAATATAAACCTTAAAACATGTATTTAAAAAATCGAATTTGCCATTTTCTTAAATATTTCTTAAGCTGTTTAATGTTGTATAAATTTAATGCATTATTTTATTTACTAAACTAGCTATATTTACCTAAACTTCATTTGTTTTAGTAAAAATTAAACATTTCATTTTTTGTTTTTTTTGTTGTTTTGACAACTAGAGCAAACAATTTAAAAATAGGTTTTAGCCAGTACCCCGGTATTTTGTTGCAATGGTTTATTTCTAAAAATCTTTTCAAATATTTTTCAAACCAAAAACGTTACAATATTCAGAAATGGTAAAATTTATTGATCCTAATCATTTTCTACTCATAACTGAAGACGAGTTTTCACATTCTGTGCATAAACCCTAAAAACTACTAATTAATTTTTTAATTTATTTTAAGGTCATTTAATTTACATCTTTATTTCATTAGTTCAGCAAGTAGAATAAACAGTTAACTATTTTTTTATTTTAATTTTATTAAATTATATACAATTTTTACCATACCTTATAAGCAAATTACTCTAATAACAATAAAAATACAAGGTAGAAATTTAAATAGATGCTCTAGTAGGCTCTGGACATACATGAAAAAAGCAGGTTTAAGATCTTTCCATGCACATTTAATTTCTAGTTTGTATTTTTATTTTTGTTGGGGAAATTTGCTTATGAGGTAGATAAAAACTGTCTATATTTTGGTAAAATTAAAATAAAAAAATAGTTAACTGTTTACTACGTGCTAAACTAATAAAACAATAGATGTAAATGACCCTATAATTAATCAATAAATTGAGGAGAACTTTTGGGTTTATGCACAAAATGTGAATATTTAGCTTAAGCTATGAGTAAAAATGCTTAGGATCAATACATTTTATCATTTGTTGTTATTGTGCCGTTTTTGGTTTGGGAAAATATTGGAAAATTTTTTAGAATTAAACCATTACAGCACCGGGTGTACTGACGAAAATATTTTTTAAATTGTTTGCTCTACTTGTCAAAAAAAAAATAATAAAAATATTTTTTATTTGTTAAATTAAGCTAGTTTGGCGAAAAAATTGTACATTTAAACTATTTAAAAAAATATTTTAAAACATGGCGAATTCGATTTTTTTAAATACATGCTTTAAACTTTGTGTTCGAGGTTAAAAATAAATTCTATGCATTTTTTACAAGTACAATTTTTTTGGTATTTTATGACCTAACCCCACTTTTCGTTATTTTTACTTGGCTTTTTCAAATTTCCCGCCATACCGCTGTTTACATGACGTGTCAAAATGGATTTTTAGGTTATCGGACTTAGTAAAAAAATTCCCACACGTTGCAAACATTTTGCCGGTCACTGTATAAAACTAAAATATCTAATAGAAGCCAAGAAAATTAAATCCTGCGGGAAAATGCAAAGACTTTACGACCCGAATTTTTGATGTTATGCAGTACCTACAGACTTCCACTGTGCGTTAAATTCAAATGGGAATTTTACATATACAATAAAACTGAGGTGTCTTTTTGCTTTATATAAAAACAAATTAAATGAGGAGCTCGAAATCAAAACGCAGTTTTTGATAAAACACATTTTTTTACTTTGCGTTTTTATATATGTTTCAAAAAATCTTTTATTTGAAATATATTATATTATAAATACATAAATTAAACATATTTTTATTTAAAGAAAATTTTTAAAATTCATAAATAATACACGCGCAGTCATAATTGTAAGGAATTCTAGAAATGGTGTTTTATCAAAATTTGTGTTTTGGTTTGGAGCTTTTCAAATACTATAATTACAGACCTGACGTCTTCTTGATCACGTAAAAAATTTGCAATTTAATTGTAAAGTCGTAATTGCCAATATTTACACAACTTTTTGGGAACACACTTGAAGCTGGACGATGAACAGGTACTGAGCCCCTAAGGTCAATTGGTAGTGGATGTGATTAGAAACATATAAATCGCAATGACCGATGATTCAAAAAGGACCCCTCGTCTGTAGTTACGGGTTGAAACTTTAAATTTTACATGATTAATTTACTGAAGCTATTATATTGTATTAATCTATTTTTTTTTTAATATAATGTCTTTGTTTTCTTAGTCAAAGAAAAAATACTGTATTATAGACGGAAAAAATGTTAGATTTTAGCTCTCGGTTTATTGTCTTCCTTGGGTTCACGTCAGTAGACAACACAACCTCGAGTAAGAATCTAGATCTCTTTTAGATTGTATAATAAATAACTTCTAGAATAAACCCGCTCATTTAAATTTATCAAATAAAGCCTTAATATTAGCTACCCGCTGTACCATCGTACACCGTGCTTGAATAATGCATGTTGTAAGCGATTTTAGCAACTGACTTCAAAAACGAGAAGGTTCTCAATTCGCCGGGTATGTTTTTTTTGTGTGTATGTTCCCGGATTACTCTGGCGTTTGTGGGCCGATTCTAAAATTCATGTTTTATTTAAAAAGTGCACTTCCGCGGTGGTCCCATAAAAAACAAAGTCAGGATTGCGAGAGAGAAAGGTACTTGACTTATTTTTTTGGCAAGGCGGACTGCAGTTTTTTGCGAGAAAGCTGACTCTAGATAGGCATATGCTCATATAAATAGGTATATGTCCAGATAATAAAGGAAAAAAGAAGAGATCAGCGCATCATTACCACGATATACACAGTCATGCAAAACTGTCACATCTGTTAAAAAGTCAATGCTGGCACGCAAATTTGACCGTGTGTATTAAAAAACTGACATATTTTCACGTTGTATGGAAAAAATCAGTGAATCTAATGACCCTTTGGAAATAGCGAAGCAAGCTGCAACTATATAATTGGGCTTATTACCTAAAAAATCGCGAGAAAGGTATGAAATTGCCTATAATAACTTAATGGCTTGGACAGACAACAAAATATTAAATTCTTCTCTGAAAATGCAGCGTTTGTTTATTTTAAAAACTTTTAAAGAAATATAAGTCATCCACTCTCTGGTCTGAATACTCAATGTTGAAAAGTACGCTGAAGTTAAAAGAAAACGTCGATCTGGGTAGTTCTGAATCTGCCGAATCCAGAAAACTACACTGGTCACTGTTTTTGGCGATCATCGGCCACAATATTAGTTAATGCAGAAGGTGACTTGCTGACTTTAAAGCGCCATGGGGGCTGGAACTCCAGTGCCGTTGCGGAAGGATACATACTACAAATATCGAATAAAATAATGTCTGTAAAGCCATCGTAAAGAAACATTCCCTCGACATCCATGTTGCAGCTTTTGCCGAGAAGTAACATGGTTCAGGGTTCACATTCATCAAAATATTCTTTAAACATTATTGAAAATTATAATGAGAACACAAAAGATCTTCCAATATTAAATTTGGAAAACTGTTCGAGTATTACAATTAATTATAACTTCAATTAATATTTTATTGTTATTACACTAATTTATAAAAACTTATTTAATAATTATTGTAATTAAATATTATTGATCAAAATAAAATAAATTAACAACAAATTCCTATTTTTTTGTGGCTGTAGTTGTTATGTCCAGTCGAATAATAAGTATAGTGTGCAACACGTTTGAAATCGCCTCATTGCACACTTGTGTGACTTACAATAAACTATTACACCCGTGTGCAAAGAGCATTTTTCAAACCTTGTTACACAATATACTATTATACTTTCATGTAATATGCTATTACCTGACTTTTTTTTATTTTATTTTTTAATTTTTTTAAACTTTTAGTGACTTTTACTAATTTTTTTTAAGTTGGTTCATTTTTTTATTATTGTTATTATATACAGTATCTACAGTCCACACCATATGGCAAACATTTTAATTATTAATTTTACGAAAAAAGTTATTCGTTATAAAAAGTTCTGCATAGTCTAAAACTTGAAATGCAATAATCAAATATTAAATTTTTGTAGTAGTATACGACGTATGTCAAAAAATCTAAATTTTGCTCTGAAGGAAAGTACCTTTATTTTTTATTATAATAAAAAAATATAAAGAAAAGTTGTTTAGGATCAGAAAACCTATTTAAAATACAATTGGTTTATTTGAAAGAAAAACTTTTTAATTTTTAGTTTTTGCAATAACAAGCATATCTGTGATTTCTGTGACTTTTTGATATTCCTTAAGCTTTCGTTACACTTTAAATTTCAAAATAAATATAAACTAATGTACAAACCCAAATGTTCATTGTTATCACAGAAAAATAAAATAAAGGTTTTTTCATAAATACACTAGTCAGTTTCATGAAACTTTTTGATACCCCTGTAAAATTAATAAAGTAATTTAAAATACTATTCTATATAAATTGTTTAAATATTTGGTTAAAAAGTAAAAATAACCTTATTTTATTCTTGGAGAAAAGTCATCCTTTTAATTTTTTTTGTACCCTCTATACAAAACCACATTTTCTCTTTGTGAATCATATTTTTGTTACAAGCAAAAATTTTTATCATGAAAAACTTTTTCTCGAAAACTTTTTTTTAGCCACTTGTCCTCTTGTAAACCCTATTTGTGGACAGTCTGTGTAATACACTGACAATGACTTTTTGTTTTTAATTAAATTTAGGATTTACATTTGAATTCAAATTTTTAAAATTATTATCAGATATTAAAGCAAAAATATTAAATCGCCTAGTCCTCATCTTGGACATAGATCTGCCCAGCGGTCATCTTTGTGACGTCATTTGGTCTATGCTACTAAATTTTACAAAATATAATCATAAACAATAATCCTGTCATTATGCTGCATTAAAATTTGTATGATACTTTTATTTCTTTCACATAATACTAGACTAGAATGGTTCATTACGATTTTCCTCCGGCGGCCATCTTTGTGACGTCCTAGCGTCGGCGTCGTTCAGCTACCGAATTTTAAAAAGTGTCATACCAAACATTTACTACTAGCTTTTTTATTGCTTTTACGCTGTGAGTTTTAGGGTTACTTTATTGTATTGTTTTAACAGGGTGCTTCATTAAAAATATATATACTTTTTCTACCCTGTTTATTATCACAAGTATCAGCATTAAAAAGATATTTTAAAGAGCTTTAAGAAAACACCACATTAGGTACATCTAACTTGATTAGTTTCAGAAATCAGGTATTTATGTAAGTTTTAAAGTACCGCTAGTTTGTATTAGGTGAAGATATTGACTTTTTATTCTAGGGTTATAAAGTACTCGTCGGGAGCTTTATAATGATGAACCACAAGACCTTCCTTTTCATTTAACTTTTTTTTCAAAATAGCGCCTAGCAGCCATCTTAAAATTTTCTATCCCAAAGTTAGACTTTTTTAAATTGACTTTTTCAAAAATAAATTGGGGGACATTAAATAAATGCACTGTATATGTATATTATACAGTTATGGCTAAAAAAATAAGAGTATATTTACACTTAAGAGTATAAAAATAACAAGCACTTCACCAGCACTAGCACAATTACACAGGCCTGCGTTATTACACCTTATTGAATGTGAATTAATGTTCTCTACTGAAATTGGGTGATTTGGTGTCCCTAATTCCAAATCTGTTGTTAGTTTTTTTTCTATTACGTTAGGTTTTTGGTCAACTGAATCTACGTAATTATATTGGATATATATATATATATATATATATATATATATATATATATATATATATATATATATATATATATATATATATATATATATATATATATGTTTTTATAGGGTATATTTTATTTATATGAAGTTATATTTACAAAATGAAGATAAAAGATTACAACATTAAACAAAAAACATAGCAAAAGAAGCACGAGCTACTCTTTGATCTTCTTAGAAAATCTTTCTCTTTTGCCCGAAAAGTTCCGTTTGGTGGTTTGTTCTTATACTCAGCCATAGGAATATCCCTCTTCAACATCCAACAATAGTCCGCCATCATTTTGCTATCCCATCGCCCCCTGACATTGTTTCTTGATTTCTTTAATGTCCTGGTGGAAGCGCTTACCCTTATCTTCACCTAACTCACCAAAGTTTGCAGGAACCTAGTCAAATGTGCGTGTAAAAATGAATTTTATTCCCCTCTCTGCTAATATTGCAAATTATTGTCACATACATAATTTGAGTCTTTAGTAGATATTCCACATAAATTTATTTATCACTTCCTTAAATGATTTAAGAATAACAAAGCTTTGACAGTTTTTTGAAATTAGAGGGCAGTAAGGATAATTTACGTCAGTTAATTTAATTCCATCTAATCTGTATACGAGCTAAGTAGAAAAAGTAGTTTTTTTTATTTTTTTAATAGGAGGCTCTGCTTTTAAAATTTGACATAACTTTTAATTCTAAACAAGTTTTCCAAATAAATTTTATCCCAAGTTTAAAAATAAAGGTAGTTTTCTTCCGTGTCATATTCGTTAATTTGCACCTACCTCGTATACGCTATGATTTATTTAAATTTTGATCAGTGTTTTGTGAGTTTTGGTGTACGCAGAAATTGTTATCAAAAATTTTTTTTTTTTCATATATTTCAACATGTCTGGCGATCACTATATTAAAAAATACGATAATCTTATAGAAAAAAAAACTGTACGTGATAGAGACAAACGACTATTGATTTGCTTATTAATACGTCAAAACTAACTTTAAAAACATAAAATTGTCTAATCAGAAATTCTTTGCACGCCTGTGTTATCAGTTAGTAGGGTTTGATAATATTACTGAAACAAGAGGAGAAAACAGCACATCACAAAATACTGAAGAAATGCAACACATCAAGGAATACTAATCGTATAAAATTCATTACAATGCAATTTAGCAATTTGAAAAAGTAATAAAATGTCATTTACTAATCACAGAAGATTTGAGGATACGTTCCTAACTAATTATGCTTCTCGATTTTTGTCCAAAGAACAATCTTCATTTTATTATTCATTTAAGTATCAGAATACGGTCAATATAAACGTTTCATGTAGGTTTTAAAGCAATGTGTTTAATATGTTTATATAAGACGTTTTGTCAACGCTTTTTTAGTCTTAAACGTTCGGACCTAAGGTGTACCTAAAACGTACGTTTTCTAAACATTGTGTGTTAGTAGGGGGTATCGAACCGAAGTCGCTTTTTAATCTAGCGATATGAACAATAGGCAACCCACACTACATGTTGCTTGTTTAATGGTTGACGATACGCAGAAAAAATAGGCATATTATAGATTTTGTTTTTAAAAAGAAAACTTAGTAACCATAAGATTGTTAAAAAAAAACATGTAAATCGGTACAGTAGAAGTCTCTAACAAAGTGTTTGTTATTCGTCATTGTTTTACCTTAGCAATAATATTTCAAGTTTAAGAATCATCCTGTATACGTATACCTGAAAACAATATAGGCAATACAGGTAGAAGACAACTATGGAGAATTTATTTTAAAATTCATATATTTATATATTCTGCTCAGCCATCGCATTCTTCGAGATTTCGTCTTAAAATACGGTTCGTTTTATGCTTTATTGAAACATAAACCAATAAACCTGATTTTGCGTCAAAATATATTTTTAAAGGAACTCAAATATTATTTTTATTTTATATAAATTATTTTTATTGCTCTTTTAAGATACATACCTAAAATATACCTATTATAGCAGGGGGCGAATCTTCTTGTATGAACGTTTTTCCAAAAAAGGCCTATAAAATATTATTAGGGGTTTTTACAGTGCGGCCCATATGTGGTGGTACATTTATTTATAATTGGCATAAGATCTTCAAAATTCATTTGATCATTGGTAGAAAGAGTTGTATTGTCTATAAGTGATTTTTTAATTTTCAGTTGTTCATATAAATTTATTTTTTTTTACTTTTGTTTTCCTTATGAAGTAATTTAACCTTATTTAGATCTATAAAAGTGGTTGTCAGGATGCGGAGCCGTGTCGTCGAGTGCATTTTCTTTTTTTTTAGTTGATAAACTCTGGTAATAATCTACCTAGGTTACTCTTATTTACCGACACAGTTTTACAGGCTAACTTATCTAGTCTATTGGATACATTATTACTGATGTTTGGAATATAATTAATAAACTTAAAATTATTATTTGTTGGTTCCGTAAAACTATATAACTCTTTAGTTATGAACTTTTGTTTTTTCTTTCTTTACATTTTATTATTAAGTGATTCTTTGTAGCCGTTGCTTTATTACCTTGCCTGTCGTCGTTGCTTTTCTGTTAATATCAAATTCCATGAGGTAGTAAATATTTTTAATGTGTATTTCCAAAAATGTATCCTGTTTTCATTATCTTTTTCCATTCTAAATTAAATATTACTATTTATTAAATTTGGAAAATTTAAAATATTTATCTACACCGGAGTATACACGGTCATGCAAACCTGAAACACAGTTGCATGCAAGCAAATGTAAAATAAAACTGTTGTTACACACGATTCAAATGTACCTGTCAGTTTAGCATCAGTTTTGGCAGCGGGTAGAGTGATCAACCTAAACACAAGCGTAATTCAGCGAAAAGATTTTTTTTTTATTTTTGTCAATGTATTTCATACTTTTAACTTTCCAAAAGCATGAATAACCTTGGTATATATCTATAAATTCACGCATTACATCTTCCTGGCGCCAAAGAGCCATTTTGTTAACACAAAACCAACAATATAACCCCGTAAATGATGTTTCTATACTGAAACGTTAACTGACGTATCCTACACATGCACAAGTATGTACGACGCGCACAACGAAAATCAAACTCGGGCATTGAGTCGCATGTCAAGCCAGATGTGTCAGTTTTTTAATACACACGGTCAGATTTGCGCGCCAGTATTGGCTTTTTAAAAGATGTGACAGTTTTGCATAACCGTGTATATCTTCGTTAAATTTCTCTCTTTCGTGCCGCGCTTGTGGCAGCTCCGGTTGTATCGGCAGCGTCGATCACCGGAATTACGCAGTAAGGAGCGCGGCCATAACGTAACTTGGAGACCGGGCCGTTGTCGGTTTTGGGCAACAGCACGCAGCATTCTGCTCGGGGGTGAACGAACGGACCAAGCAGCAACCATCCAAGTTATGGAAACACAAAGGTGTCGAAGGGATTGAAAGATATTTTAAGGTTGACGTTGCGTTATAATGGGGCTATCTTTAAGTATTTTAAGAAATTCAGACTGATGTTTGTTTGTGGGGTCATTTTGTATTTTTATTATATTGCTGTTTTCTAATAAATGTTCAACCTTATTGATATAGTCTATTTTGGTTAGAATTGTAACCGCGTTACCTTTGTCTGCTTTGCAAAGAATTAAGTTGTTTTAAACTACTCTTTTTTAGACTTATGATGCATTTAATTTCTCCTTTACTGCCATTTGGGATATAAATATTATTAAACAATTTGGCTAAATTCATTTAATTTTCTATAGCTATATTTTATTATTATCTAAAGAGTTATTACTATTTATGTATTTACAGCTAAAGATTTTAACTCCTGTGTATTTTAAATATGAGTTTTTCTCAGTAGAGTAGCTAGGTGTAGGCGTGCGGCCTCGCGCTTGCGGGGGTTCCGCGGTAAGGTGGAGGTATGAAATGTGACATATGGAAATAACTTAAAAATGAAAGGGTGCGCCTTTTTTGGGCTAGTAATTGTAATGTATTATAAAAGGGGCCTCGCACAAATGAACTCTTATTAAATAAGATATAAAATTAAATGTAATAAATTATTTATTTTTTATTTTTTACCGGGTAACCAGTAATATCGAGGAAAGGCAGCTAATAATTATCTATAAACATAATTATTTGAGACTTGGCTATGTTTAAAAAGATAATGAGTGCATTCACCTGTACCAATATGGTTATTATGTTTTAAATCATTATTTTATCAATTTTGGCTTTGTTTTGTTAAAAACGCCTATGGTTTTCACAATTTAATAGAAATATTCGCCCAACCAATTATTACAGTAAATTTGGTTTAATTTGGTTATTGTGTTGTTTTATTTTTAGTGTCGGATTAAGGATTTTTTAGTGAAGCTAACACTAGCACTATATACGATGCAGTAGAAAATCGTCCGGAAATTAAATAACTTTAGAATTACAGGTCGTAGAAAAATTTCTCGGGAATCATTTAGAAGGTAAAGTCATGTAGAATACAGGAAAAATCTTAACTCCAAAAATTAAAATAATGCATTTAAAAATCGAAAAAAAATGTCATAATTCAGTCGCCAAAGTCTATATTTTATCTTACTTCTAGTCTTCTATTTATATTTATAATATTTTATTTTCATAAATTTATTTGGTTATTATTTATGGTTTATTTTGTAATAAATGTTATAACATTTTTCTACAAAAAATATTACTATCAGTATAGAAAGCCACAAGTAAGATAAACAGAATTGTACATTAATAAATTATCATAATAACATTTTTTAAATATTAAAGTAAAGGCATATCATAAATAAAATTGCCGCCAAAATGCCAATTTATTGGCAAATTAAAAACAAATTTCTTATAATAAATACAAGAAAGAAAGAAAAATACGTTCTATCTCTCTTAAAAATATCTATCTAATCACGTTCGTTTAAATTTGAAGTAGACCAGTAGGATTTAAACCCCGCCTACCATTTTTACTGACAAAATTGTCAAATCAACGTGGACTTTCTACGGGGACTAGTCAACTATGATATAGGCTATTTATTTTAATGTGTGACGTGGTAAATTGATAGAACCCCAATTTTTGTGTTGTTTCAATTCACTTTATTAAAAGTATAGCAGTTAAATATTAGCACATTCACGCTCCTGTAGAGACAATCTGTGTTACTGTTGTGAAATTTCAGTACAAAAAAATCATTATAAAAGAAAAGATCATGTCAATTGTTACAGTACAGGGTGTCCGGATTTCGTTGCAATTGCAGGGTATCTTGGTTATTATTAGAAATCGAAACTTGCGGTTTTCGCAAACTGTTGCTACTTTTTAATGAAATGAAAGATGACACTTGATTTTTATGGCCCTTTTAGTTTTTGACATAGAGGGCAAAATTATTTTTTTCCATTTTGAACACCCCTCGTATTTTAGTTGTCTTGTAACTTACTTTAAAATGTTTACATTTTTTGAGATATGAACCAAACATATAATTTTTCCTATTTATTATATTATAGAAAATAAGAGCTTTTTTAAATATATAATACCTAACAGTATTTTTTATTTTTAGACCCTAAATTGATGTTTTTAAATTTAAAATTAAATTTCACAAAGTGGGCCATGTATAGACTTTATACCCAAAGAATAAAAAGTTAGCCCTAAGTTCATAATTTATTTACATTTAACAGCAAAATCTAAGTTTGAACTTTTTTATCTTACCCAGCATCCCTATTCACCCCTCGGTTCCTCAAGTTTCTTTACTTATAAATTAATTAAAAACTGAATATTTCGAATTAGCTTTACTGAGTTTATTTTTAAAACCGTGTCTAAAATCAGCATGTAATTATGATTTTTAAAAATAATATTTAATTTTAGACAAAATAGTAGAAAACCATGAAGGAAACTGTTACCTACCTAATTATTTAAATTTAAATTTTGAAGGTAATAGTTTCATACATGGTTTTCTACTATTTGGTTTTAAATTAAATGTTTTTCTAAAACACTTGGATATATACTAATTTTGAACCCTGTTCTCAGAATAAGTTTTAAGTGGCGCTGATTCAAAATATTAAGTTTTTAATTAATTATTCAGAGAACAAACTTGCGGAATCAAGTGGTGAATAGGGTGCTGCGTGAGGCAAAATGTGACTAAAAAATTCATTAACTTGGATTTTGCTGTAAGTTTTTACTTTTGTTGTAAGTTTTAAGACAAATAAAATACGAGGGGGTAAATAAATGGGAAAAAGTGAATATCACCTTGTATGTCAAGAGCCAAGAGGGCCATGAAAAATAATTTAGTGTTATCTTTCGCTTCATCAAAAAGTAGCAACAGTTGTCGAAAACCGCAAGTCGTTATCTCTAATAATAACCAAGATATCCTCCAATTGCAACGAAATCCGGACACCATCTACAACTCCGTCAGGTACTTGCTTAAAAATTTAGTTTAGCGTTATATGTAAATACATTTTAGTAATATAACTTTGTTAACAAAAAAGAGACGAGAAATGATATGTAAACGTATTGCCGATACTTACAAAATTACAAAATTAATCCTTTTTTATTAAAACAAAAATAATTTAAGTTTTAAAGGAAACGTAGACAATAAAACAATAAAAAATAATGCTAAAAAGTCTAGATTACCAGGGGATTATCGTTAAAAAAATATGTAAATTGGTAGAGTTTGGCCATCAAACAATAAAAAAGCGTGACTGAAAATTATGGCTTTTCTTTTTAAACATAAATGGAGATTTTTGAGTCGGCATTTTTTTAACACTGTATAAAATGCAAAAATAGGACAATTTTTGAAATAAAATTATGTTCTAAAGTGCTCCGTTTCCAAGATACAGAGTGTTAAGAAAAAATGCCTTTTACCATAATTTTCTTAGCACTTCAGATATGTTTACAAAATCTGGTACACTTCTTTTGACCATAAAATTGCATCATTTTTTGCTGTAAAACTTGTTTAAAATTTTTCATCAGTGGCGTTCAAACAAAATTTAATTTGATTAAAAAAGTTCCTCTTTAAATTGGTATTATTTTTAAAATACTTATTTACTTTATAGTTTATTTGCTTCCTTGATATTTTTTCGTCCGACAAACGGTTTTTGTTTAAACAAATAAAAGTAATTTTGATGCATGGCAAAATTGCTAAAATATAATTTGGTGTTTTGTATGTACCTAAAATTCGTTTGTGTCGAATTTTATTTTAAAGTGATCAGTAGTACTTTAATCAAAAAAATATGGCAAAACGTATTTAACAAACAGAAGACCAAATCAGATTTTAGCGATTTTGACAAGCACCAAGATTGTTTTATTTCTTTAAAAAAAAAAAATTCATGAAAACAATAATTAATAATTAGTTGAAAAAGCAGTGGCGAATTTTTTTTCCTTAAATAAAATTAAACACCAATCTTGTTTGGACGTCATGGTACATTTTTTTAGTTAAAAATTAAATGTAATGGTCGAAACAAGTGTCCCAATTTTGTGAAAATATCTGGAGTGGTAGAACCGTTATGATTAAATGGGTTTTTTAACACCCTGTATCCCAAAAACGAAGCATTTTTGGACATAATTCTATAAAAAAATCTTATTTTTTTGCATGCTATACAGTGTTAAAAGAAAAATACCAACCTAAAAATCACCTTGTATACAGGGTAAGTTTTTTCCGATGTTTAGTGTAGGGATCCCAGAACCCGCTGCAGCTACAGAGATGGTTAAATGGGCAAAGAATTGTAGTTTTTGGCATTAGTTTTTTTACTCATGTAGCTTACTTATTGTTCGAAAGTGAAAAAAAGGAAAAATAAAAAACTTGTAGATAATTATCTTTCCATGATGGAAAGATAAAATCTGATATTTAATGTAGTAGCTCATTTTTTGTGCCACGACATAACCTTGCATTTTTTTTAATGGAAACCATAGTTGACTATAAAATTTTAAAAAGCCTTTTTTATGCTTAAAAATACTGTATATTAAAATATACTTTAAATAAAAAATAAAGCAGTTTTGAACATGAATATTTTTAAATTTGTTTTTTATATGATTTAGCCCTAAACAATCAGTGGCGGCTTGTGCATTGGAGAATAGGGTAGGCTAAAGTCATAAAGACTATATACACACCGAAAAGGCCGATAATTTTTTGGGGTACCGCACCTATTTATAGCAAAATAAGTAATATTTGCATAAAGGCAAACAAAAATAGTGTATTGCCGCATTTATGGTTAAATTTAAAATTATACGCATTAAACTGACCATTAAAAAAACAAAAACAAGAAAAAGGTTTGTCTTTAAGTTATTTATTATAAATAAACTCTTCTCATTCAATAAATAATACTTTTCTCTGCCAATATAACAGTTTTGTTAAAAATTGCTCAAATTTTTTTAAGCAAGTATCTAATTATACTTATAAAAACAAGTCTTAAAGTAAATTTTATTGTCCAGCAAAAATATATATTATCATTAGATAAAGAGTTAAAACTATTTGTTACCAACCAATCGTCAGATTTTTCAATTTATTATGAATAAGTTGGACGCCTTACCGAAAAAACCCTAAAACCTATTTAAATTATTACCATTAAGCGCTTATATACTGCCTGTTTTATAAATATTTGACACTGTAACAATTAAATTAGATTCACTGACAATGACTTTTTGTTATCTCATCTAGTACTATAAATTTTTAAATCTAATAAATTGGAAAAAAGCATTTTTACACCTTTTTAATAATTGAAGACACTAATAATTAAAAAAGATAACAAAAGCTTAAAACTAAGAAGCAGGAATCAATTTAGCTACTAAATTCACTTCAATAATAATTCAAATAGTGCTTTAGAGAAACCTTGGTACTCAAAGATTATTGGAAATTCCATTATTATTGCTTATACCTATAAAAATAGTTTTCACCCGGTAAACAGATGGGTGAAGATCGCTTCCAATACGTATCTTCTACTATATGCTATTTCTTTTAAAACTAAATTTGTTGCCTTTCGGACAAAACGCCTATACAATATAATTATAAATAACACAACCCCACAAAAAAATAAAAGTTGGTGGTCCGAAAGACTAGACAATGGTATCTTTATGTTTCTGGGCTCGCTGAATCCGAATCTGGTGTCGGTTTGATCCCATCAGGTCATGGTCAAGGTTATTTAAGGTTAAATTATCAAAATCCATCGAAAATAGGCCACAAACGTGGTATCTTCATGTTTTTAGGGTGGCTGAATCCAAATCCAAAGTCGGTTTTACCCCATCAGGTCATGGTCAAGGTCATTTCAAGGTCAAATTTACAAAATTTAGTTAAAATAGACCACAAAGGTGGTACCTTTATGTTTTAAGGGTCGCCCAATCCGAATTAATCCGAATCCAGAAGGGGTCAATTTGACTGCGGTTTCGGATTTAGAGACCCAAAAAAAATGGGGTTTAACCGACTCCAGATTCAGATTCAGCGACCCCAAAAACAAAAAGATACCATGGTCTGGTCTTTAGGACCTTCAACTTTTTTTTACTTGTTGTGTTGTGATTGACCATAAAATGAACTTAATTCTGACCTGATAGGCTTAAACCGACCCCAGATTCGAATTAAGCGACCCCAAAAAACATCAAAATATCATGGTTTAGTCTTTCGGACCACCAACTTTTACTTTTTGTGGGGCTGTGTAATTATTGTTACGTGAACTGTCTCTCACGAGCATATAAGGGTTAAAATATTTATTAAAAATGTTGTCAAATAAAGGAAAGGAATTTTCAAAAATACTAGTTCACTTGTTTCATGAGCATTTAGAAAACACACATTTATTTTTCTTTATTTAAAATTTATTATGTTCAAAACTACGTTGCATTCTTTTTCAAGTATATCTTGTTATAAATTGTTGAAAAGCCCTATAAAGGCCTTTTTAAAAAATGTCTTGGCCAACTATGGTTTCCATTTAAAAAAATGCAAGTTTATGTCGTAGTTTTTACAATAAATATCGAATTACAACTTTCTCTAAGATGATAATTATCTACAAGTTTTCTATTATTTACATTTTTTTCTGTTTTAAATATTAACCAAGTTAGAGAAAAAAAACGTGTTTTTTAAATACCTAGTAAGCCATGACTTTTTTAACAAAACGAAAAATAATTTAAACTAAGAATAAAAACTACAAATATTTTCCAATTTGACCAACTCTCTAGCTGCAGCGGTTTTTAAGATATCTGTACTAAGCATCAAAAAAACTTACCTTGTAGATATAATCAAAAATATAAATATGTAGTGTACACATAGACTTTGAAGATAATTAACTTTATAGGTTTTTTCCTTATTAATAATAATTACTGATTCCGGTCCATGACTTTTATTAAAGCTAAACCTTTTCCATTAAAAATACATGTCTGACATTTACAAGCCATTTAAAAGCTGTTTAAAATGTTTACCGAACAATCTACTTTTAAAATACTTTTGCTCCTGCTATAAAAAATAGATTGCTTTTAATACAAAAAAATGGAATAAAATACACAATGAGGCCAAAGGTTAAATAAAAGTAAAGCCGTAATACAGTGAGGCATTTAGAAACTAAAGGACCCCAGGACCCCGCCCAAAATTTATGAAGTGGTGCCCTCTATTAAGCTTGCCGAAACTTTGCATAGAGGTTGCTCTCAGCTTGCTGAACAAAAAACCCAATGGGTGCAACCCCTAAAATCAACTTCTGACTCCACACGCCCACCGAAATTTTAAAATATGCCGGAAAGTAAGTTACTACGCTTAAGGGATACATTTGTCTGAATTTTCGAACACAGATATTATTTAGCATGATGATCAAAAGATTCAATGGGTGCAACCCCTCAAATCAACCCCGACACCCCACGTCCCCCAAAATACGCCATAAAGTAAGTTACAATGTTTAAGGAATACATAGATCTGAATTTTCGCACAGCATGATAATCAAAGGATTCAATGGTTGCAACTGTCCAAAATCCCCCATGCCCCCGACATGCCAATGATTTTGGGCGTATATTTCGTCGTCGGACGTATAATACGGGGGTGGGGGTCTGGGATTGATTTTAAGGGTTGCATCCATTGGGACTTTTAATCAGCATGCTAAGAGCTACCTCTATGCCAAGTTTCAGCGAATTTACCCGAGGGCACAACTATACAAGATTTATGCGGGGTCCTTTGTTGCAGAAAGAAAATGATAAAAACTAAATCTTTTGCCCTTTTTCGCAAATACAGGGTAAGCCATAACTGTATAACACACATTTTATTAATATTTGTTTAAACTACAAATATTAAAAATTGTTATGACCTAAAAATTATATTTTTTAAGTGACGTCCCTCACGTTGCTGACATTCTAAATTCGGAGTTATTTATTGTGGGTTAACCTAACATCAAGGGTCTATGAAAATAATCCAACCACGTTGGACCAGCTTAAACAAAACATTGTGCAGAAAATAAACGACATTCCGCGAGCAACCTGTCGCCAAGTTTTTAAAAATATGCAACTCCGAATTAAAAATACCAGCAACGTGAGGGACCTCAATTAAAAAATATAAGTTTCAGGTCAAATTTTTTATTATTTGTAGTTTAAAATGATTTTAATTAAATATGTGTAAGAATGTAATGTTTGTTTTATTGAATATTGAAACTGCTCATACAGTTATGGCCCAGCCTGTATATTGGTGGCATGTGTAAATTCTGATATTTAATTATCAAAAATATCTTGGACTTATTCTTTTTTAAACATGGTGTTTTAAAACACATGCTTGTTTAAAATAAAGGACAGTTTACTGTGTAAGCATGGTGTCATAAATAATAATAAATAATAATAATAAATAATAAGTTTATTTAGCACTTGGCTAGTACAAACAAAATTAACCAAAAATAACAATACCATAAATTTAACCAGTAAACGAAAATAAATAAATAAAAATAACTAAATCAATTTCATAAATATTCTAAAAGTCTTTTGTTAAAAGTTTTAAGTTCAGGTGCAATTTTATGTTATTAGGCAGTTCATTAAAATGGCAAACACCGTCATAAAAAGAGTTTTTGTAAAGATGTTGTATTTACCATAGGAATATTGAAATGTTGTTTGGTTCTTAAGTCATACCTATGAAAATTTGAACGCTTCTTAAGATAAAACTTTAAATAACTTGGTTGTAAGTTGTGTTTAATTTTATATATTAAAACGAGGTTCGCCCTTTTAACACACTGCTCAATATTCAACCACTCTAGTGACTGTAACATAACAGTAACTGGTGTATATCTATCCCAGCTCAATAGTATTCGCATTGCCTTATTTTGCTGTATTTGCAATCTTTGCACATCTTCTTTGGTACAAGAAATTAATAACAAACAGCCATATGAAAAAATCAGGCAGAATAATAGTATTATACACCAGCATCTTTGTCCTCTGAGCTAAACTGTTTGATATACGACTAAAAAAACTATTTTCTTAGCAAATTTTTTTACACATATAACTAACATGATAAATTTAATTGTGAGTCTAAAATTATTCCTTAGTATTTAATCTCTGAAACTAAGTCAATAATATCACCATTTAGAAAAACCAATGTTGTTAAATTTACGACAATTTACTTTAGAACCAATAACCATGCATTTTGTTTTTGAATTATTTAATTTTAATTTATTATGACAGAGCCAGTCATATAAAATTTTTAATTAGCTTTTCATTATTATGGTTACGTGTTCAAAGTTCCTACCAGAAACACAGATAAGGGTATCATCAGCAAAGAGGTTCACAAATGATTTTTTTAAGAAAATTGTGTATGTCGTTTACATAAATAAAAAATAATAGCGGTTCCAATACACTCCCCTGTGGTACTTTACTATCTCTTTTGACAGAAAATGCATTCTTTACTTTAGTTTGGTGATATCTATCTGTTAGAAAGTCTTTTATTCAATTAAGAGCATATTCTTTTAAACCACATAAACAAAAACACCTCAAGATATATTCGACTCACTCATGTTTCTCCTCCAAACAGCACAAACATATTGCAGAGCAGACTTACACAAGTGCTTATTTCTAAATCCGGACTGACCACTGTATAATAATCCATTGCTTTTAAAGTATTCTCTTAACTGTTCACACACTATTAACTCAAGGATCTTATCAATCACTGACAAGTTTATTGGACGAAAGTCACACATTTTAGTTGGTTTCGATACCTTTAAAATGAGAACTGTTACGCTTTCCTTCAGTTGACTGGGATTTTTCCAGTTCTTACGGTGGTCTTTACCAAATACAATAAGGGATAGCCTATGACACAAAACAAATCTTTTAAAAGTGTAACATTCAATGTATCATCACTCGTGCACTTATTTTTTAAACTATATACAACCTTTTTGAGTTTCGACAGACTTATTGTTTTAAAGTAACATAAGCTACAACTAGTTGTTTCCATGGCTGCAGTCCTCTTCTTTTTTCTATACTTTCTGATATATCAATTAAACTGTCTGCATAAAAGTTATTTATATTTTCCTCTACACTTTTATCATAATTTTCAAAGTCAATAAAATCTGCCATTTGTTTCTTGTTACCAACCAACTGTTTTAAAGTATTCCACATTTTTTTCCATTTCCCTTGCATTCATCTATGTCATATACTTTTTCTTTTTTACTACTGATGTTGCTATATTTCTCATACTTTTGTAGTCGCTCCAAACTTTCTCATCCCTTGAAAATTTAAATTGTTTGTATGCTCTGTCTCTATTCGCCCCCGCCTCTGTTACCTCCTGCGTAATCCAAGGATATTTTGGTAAGTCCCTCTTTTTAATGGTGCTATTTTGTCAATTGCATTCTGTTATATGGTCATAAAATCATTATACAGGGGATTAACATCGGTTGACGTATAATTCCAATTTTGTCCTACAAGATCTTCTTTAATATTTTCAATATTCTGACTAATCAAGTTTTTAGTATATACACTTTCAATAACCTTTGTATTATTGGGAAAGCCTATTTGTATTCCAATAACTTCATGATCACTAATTATCGAAAAATTTCCAGGCACTTTAGAAGCATTAAAGTCATTCGTTATTATATGATCGATCAGTGTCGCAGATGTGTTCGTAATTCGAATTGGTTTGGTAACTATTTGTTTTAACCCAGCTGACTGGATAATATTTTTAAGAGCACTAGTATGAGCATCATCTGCTAAATAATCTATATTCAAATCGCCCATTATCACTGTTCTTTGTTGTTGCACTATGTTGTCATTAAGCTTTTCTTCTAGATATGACAAAAAGTCCCAGATATATTTATGGGGTGATTTATATATAGCTCCAACCAATATTGATTCTTTTTTAAATTGCGCTTCAACTCCCACTGCCCAAAAGTTATAGTCTACAGAATCAGTAAATATGGTTCAATGCTTTAGATTATTTTTTACATACAAAACAGTTCTTCCAGTGTGCCTACTGTTTGAATATGTCACAATGGCATTTGTAACTATCAATTTTATACCCCGATTCTTCGATATTCTCTGTGACATGAGTTTTACTTACACAAACTATTGATGGGCTATTCTTGAATACCATTTCTTTCTAATTCTTCTTATTCTATTAAAAGTAGGGCCTATTTTCGAACTAGAATTAGCTATTTAAATTTGTTGCATGAATTTCGAAACACCGTGTATTAACTATTTATCTTAATAATTAATTTAAAACCTAAGAAACCATTTAAAATTCAGTGGGCAGATTTAGGGCTTAGACGTCCATTAAACCAAAATCGAATCGGATCGGGCTTTTTGGCGTTGATTTTTCCCGAAAAATATAGAGCTATACATAAATCAACACAGAATATTTAAATAAATAAAATATCAAAACCAAATACATTTTTAAATAATCATTAAAGCTATCGGAAAGGATTTATCATTACCACACGCGTACAGTTCGGTTTCATTGGGGTTAACACCAGCCCCCAGGTGGAGAGTTTCGACTTGATAACCTGGCAACCAGCTTCCGAAGAGTACCTGATAGATCTAAAAAGCTTTAAAAATGAATTTTACTTGTAAACTTTACTGTAATGTCAAATAATTGTTCAATATTAAATAGCTTTTAAAATTATTTGATTTAATTGATTGGCATTTTTAATCGCTCGTCACCTCAAAAATGGCACTGACAAACCACTATGTTGTATGCTGCCAATCATAGGTAGTAGTTATTTAAAATTACCGTTCGTAGTGGCACTACCGCGTTGTCTAAAAGGTGCTGTAAAATGCAAAAACTGTATTCTTCTGGCTACAGAGGCCCCTAAGGTGTGTAAGCAAAAATATCTTATTTGTAGTTAAAAGTCGTTTTCCAAAATTTTTAATACGAATGAATGGCTTGGGGGAAGAAGGGAACAAGACACATTCTTATTTCTGAGATATTTCAACTTTAATAATTTAATTATTTCTGAAATCATAATAATAAGGCTTACACAAAACTGATTTTTAACTGACTTTAAAAACGAGAAGGTTCTCAATTCGCCGTGTATGTTTTTTTTTTATTTTTTTTTGTGTGTGTTACGCCATTACTCTGGAGTTTGTAGACTGATTTTAAAAATGCTTTTTTATTTGAAAAAGTGCTCTTTCGCGGTGGTCCCATAAAAAATAAAGTGAGGATCGCGAGAGAGAAAGATACTAGGCCTATTTTTTCGGCAAAGCGGACTCCAGTTTTTTGCGACAAAGCTGACTCTAGTAGGCATATGCTCATATAAATAGGCATAAAGCAAAAAAAAAGAAGAAATCAGGGGCGTATTCAGAATCGACAATCTTGGGGTAAAATTTACACTTTTCACCGACCAAAAGGAGAAGGTTCACAATTCGCCTGTATGTTTTTTTTTAATCGACTTCAAAAACGAGGAGGTTCTTAATTCGCCACGTATGTTTTTTTTGTGTGTAAGCTTTTGATTAAAAATATAAGGAACTAAAGACAGAGTATAGGTGAGGGTCATGGTTAGTTCTGGTTAGTTAAATCATTTTTCTTTTTTAATTCCTTATAATTAAACCTGCATTGCTGTCAAAAGCTTATAAATCGATAGAAGCTGCAGCTAACCGCTAAAAGAGGTACTAGTAGTGTTTTTTAGTGAATATTTACCGATTTAATTGTAATAATAAGAAACTAAAAGCTAGAAAAAAATTTAAACCGGCTTCAACAAGTTAGTAAAAGTCAATAAAAAGTTAATAATAATAAAAAGAAGTCGGTAATAACATATGTGCTCAATTACTCAATGTTAATAACTAAATAAACAAAAGATTTTATACTTTTATGCAATATACTATTACCCGACATCTTTTTTGTTTATTTTTTTATTATGTTTAACTTTTTTGACTTTTACTAATTTATTGAAGCCGGTTCAATTTTTTTTAAATTATTATGTAGTAGTATATTTATACAAAAATGTATCAAAATGTGAAAACAAAATCAAAAAATTAGGTAACAAAAAAACTATGTCGTTAAGTCCGAGATTTCTTAAATTGTGACTTGTTACTTTCTTCCTCCCAGCCCTTCAATTATAAAATGGAGAATTAAGTAAGTCATGTAGAGCTAGACTATAATATTGTTGTCATTGGCTTCAAAACTTTATTTTTTAACACCCAACTTCATTTATAGGGTTCTAAATTATGTCCTAACCATCGACGTATGGACCCAGCGATTCATTCATAATTTTATGATAAATATTAAGCCAACTATCCTAATAGGCAAAGGGGGTGAGGCAAGCGAGAAATGAAAATGGCAGACTTACGTTTTGACCTTGGTCGATAGTATGCACCCAACGACGTTGGTCTCTATTTAGCTGTGAAAAGTGAGGTGCGGAAATGAATAGTCTACCCTTCTACAAACAAAGCACTGCCTACCCATATTGTCTTTAAAAACACTTTCTAATCACCAACAAACACCAGAAAATACACAAAAAAAAACGCTTTATAAGCTTTATTTGAACATTTTAGGCTTTCCAAATTGTCAAATGACAGAAACCAACAGAAATGACAAAGCAAAGGGGGCGTCACCCACAAGCGTTTAGGAAGAGTTCATTCATGTTTTATTTACGATGAAGTAAAAATCCCTGGGCGTTGTTGCCGGGATTAACAAATAATCACCTATTTTCAGAATTTGCTTTTTATAAAAAGATAATAACTTGAACATATTTTTTTATTATGATATCTAAAAATGATAAAAATATATGTATTGTTTATTAAAAAGTTATATTACAAAATTCTTTAATATGGAGGCTTATCCAACAACCACTTGTGGTTAGTAAGTTTAGAGTGGAAAAATTAAATTTGGCAAACCGCATTTTAGCGCTTTTACTGTGTATGTATTGATGACAACAGCTCAAACGCAAACAAACCTGGTCCATACGTCGTTGGTCCTAACCATTTTGAATTTAACGAACTGAGTAAAGAAAAGTCGTATGCTATCGAACAGCGTGCGGTATCGGACAAGTATTGTTTTTATTAGTATCTGCAAACTGTGAGGGTCTGGCTAGTATGGCCGAGTAAATTAAACAATAAAAAATAAGTGTACCTACTGAAATCCGCCATTTATCCACCCGATGGTTTGAGAGTTAATTGGTATTTTACTACTTTCTAAGTGTTTCTTCCAGTACATTAATATTTTTTGTCTGCATGTCTGTCGGCTGGTACCGCACATTATATTTTTTGTGGTATTGGAGAGATCAATATTTTATTTATATATGAATACTTCATTAATAAAGAAAACATATTAGTAAAATACAAGGAAAATTAAAAGAAGAGAATATGGTATTTGCTGTAGATAAAGTATCAAGTGGTGAAATGGAAAAATGGGAGGCCAGTAGGCGGTATTTTGTTCCAATAGTAGAACAGAGTGATACGGTTAGGAATTGTAATGGTAAAAAAATCATTAAACCTTGCACAGAATATAAAAAGAAACAATTATCGAGAAAAAATCTGTTTTGAGGAAACATAATAAAAATTTATATAACCAGCTAATGCCACTTAACAAAATTAAATTCCAAATACTAACTTGTTTTTTAATTTGCAGAACGAGAAAAAATTACCCACCGCTTAAATAAATCCACAAATATGGCTGGTAAAGATTTTTACCATGAATTTATAAAACAAATAAAATTTAAGTTTACGAGTGGCAGAATTAGCCAGTTTACAGAGAGCTAGTAATAAATTGATGGCAATTTATTTTCTTCGCTGCATTCGCATAGTTTTCAAATTTAAAGACGTTATATATTATCATTGGATGCCAATTTTAGATATAATTGCACCCGTGCATTACTTCCGGTTTAACCGATATAAGCTTTGATATTTTAAATAGAACACCCTATATATTTTCTAGGATTTGAATTCTAAAAGTAATTCCAGATATAAAACCTTGAATATATCCATAACCTAACTTTCTTAGTTTTGGAGAAAATGGCCTTTGAAAATGTCCAAACGACAGCACAATATGCAGGTTTATGGGAAAACAAATGAACATCACAAAAATTTAAAATGCCTAAAATAGTTATTTTAAAAGACTCTATCTTTAAAGACCATTATAATGCTACTTCCTGTTACCGGAAGGTCTGTAAAAATTGAACTTTCAAGTATGATAGCCCTGGTAACTTTAATGGAACACCCTATATATTTTTAGGATTTAAATTCTTTAAGTTATTCCTGATATAAAACCTATAATATGCCCATAGACCTTTTCTTTTATTTAAAAAAAATGATGGAGTTTAAAAAGATTCAGCCAGCGACACAATATCCATAAAACTGTTTATTTTGAGGTCGTTCGGACCTTGTCAAACTTCGTTCTCTAAAACTAAAAAGGATAGGTAATGGGTATATTATAGGTTTTATATTAGGAATAGCTTAAAGAATTTAAATCCTAAAAAGTATATAGGATGTTTTATTAAAATTACCAGGGTTATCATACTTAAAAGTTCAATTTTTATAGACTTCTGGTTAAACAGAAAGTAGTATTTTAATGGCCTCAAAAGGTAGTCTTTGGAAAAAACGATTTTAAGCATTTTAAATTTTTGTGATGTTCATTTGTTTTCCCATAAAACTTGCATATTGTGCTGTCGTTTGAACATTTCTAACCCCCATTTTCTTTAAAACCAAAAAGTTAGGTTATCCTAAAAATGTGCAGGGTGTTTAATTTAAAATATCAAAAAATATACGGTTGCACTAAGAAAATAAATTGCTGGATGGTAATTTCGTTGTCACCCGATATATCGCTAGAAAAATTCGCATGTTCCCAACATAAATAGAAGCGATAGGAGACTATAAAGTTTAACTTATAGTAGCTTTGGCAGGAACCAGGTACCAAAGGTTAATAAATTAAAACTATATTTGGTAATTTTGTAAAAGCTGAATTTTATATCGGTTTACTTGGGTACGTATTAGAAGATGTTAGTTGACTGACAGTTTTGGCCGTTCCAACCTATTGGCAGACAAACATTTTGGGGTGAACCAATGCAATGGTCCAAGAAAGTCCAATATTTCTATTATTTATCAAGATATAATAAAAAGTATTGTATATAATGTTTTGGGTTTTCAAATAGGCATTTTTCAAAACTATTTTAATGTACACAGAGTGTTCAAATAAATATTATTGCTCTGAGGTTTGTTTAAAAATTTTTTTGTAATAATCCGTATAACATCAAAATATTTTTGGAACTTGTTTAGGTATTTAGAAACCCTACAACTCTTTTACAGGGTTTTTTCCTAATTGCGGTAAGAAAATCCAAAGAAATATTTCTAAACCAATTTTATGGAAAAAAGTTTATATAAACATAGCAAATGCTTTGTTTCTATGATACAGGGTAAAACTTTAAAAATAAAATCGGATTTTTAATATTTTCTTTATTATGTCTTATCCTATTTTAATAAAATTTGGCGGCGGTGTTTGAAAAAATAGGAAGCTAATTTAGCCCTTAACTAATTTGTGAGACCAGTGGCGGCGTGAGACGCATCTTATCTAATATTATTGAGAAAAAATGTACGCCACTGACTCTTTTGCAACTTTTATATTTTTTCAGATGAAGCATCTAAAAATACAACTTTTTGTGTCTTCATATTTTTAAATAGCTTGCTTAGTTTTTCAGAAAATAAAACGCTAAACTTTATAATCTTTGACCATACAAGAAACACTGGGGTATTTTCTTTTTTTTTTAATTAAGTGTTATAACTTTTTACTAGCAATTATGTAATAACAACAAACGCTTAATTAAAAAACGTTTATATCTATTCTAACAAAATTGTAATAAAAAGTGTTTTAGAAATTTTTAGGTTCTTTAAAAGTTTTACACCTTGTATCTTAAAAATTAAAAATTTGAGGACCCATGTTTATATGATTTTTTTTTATAAAATTGGCTCAGAAATACACCTTAAATTTTCTTACCGCAATTAGGAAACACCCTGTATAAGACTTTTGTCATATCTCGTTAAATAACAGAAATATTGAACTTCATATGACTACGGGGCCACACAAAAATGTTTGCCTTCCAAGGGGTTGAAACTGTCAAAACTGTCTGCCGACTAAAGAAATATCTTCTAGTAGGTACTCAAGTACTCAATATAAAATTTAGCTTTTACAAGATAAAAATAAGTTTTAATGTATTATTCTTTGGTACTTGGTACCAGCCAAAGCCACTATGAGTTAAATTTCATAGTCTCCCATGGCTTCAACCTATGTTGGGAGATGCGCTGACAAATTTTTAGCTTTTACAAAATGCCGATGGTCGGCCGGGCTCTTACTCTATATTTTTACATATCTTCACCTTAATTAATGTAAAACCACCTAGTTTTATTAAAAAATGCGACGCCATCTTTAGCCTTATAAAATAAGGCTAAAGATGGTATTACAATCACATTTTTTATAAAAAATGGAGTTAGGTGGTTTTACAATTAATTAATTAATAAAAATGTGATTTTTGGATGCCATCTTAAGCCTTATTTTATAAAACTAGAAAAAAATGCATCACATTTTTTATTTAAACTGGAGTTAGGTGGTTTTAAAATTAAGGTTACAATATTTTATCTTTGCACTAACTTAAGTTTTCTTGAATGAAAATAACGATTTGTGATAAATATGTTTTCCGTATCTACAAAAACTAGTTAAATAAAATTTCTGGATGGCCAATTAACAAATTCCTCTCTTTGTCAACGTTCCAAATTTGCAAATAGACATGATTTATTACCGTAATGCAAGGTATTATTTACTAAGCTTCATTATTGACCTTGTAATGTAGTATAAATGACCGAACGCTTCGGGCGCCCTCGCTCTCAAAAACCATTAAGCGTATAGGTATAAACAATGTTTAAAACAAAAAAATATATTTTTTTATATTATTTAGCAGGTTATATTTAAAGTAAAAAAGTTGGTATTGGTCACCGGTACGTGACTAACCCTGTATATTTTACGGTTTACGGTAATTTTCGAAAATGTATAGGGCAACCCCGAAAATACAGTACATTTTTACTAAAAAAATACAGGTCTAATAAACTTTTGTACTATAGATCTCTTAAAAAATAGTTTCCAAAAGCTTTACATGGTATATTCCAATTTTATTTTAGTTAGATGTAAGATCGGGTAAGACTCTTTAGATTACTATGAAAAAATTGTTGTGGATTTTTTCTAGCTACCTAGACAGACCATCATTGTATGCCCTGTAATAATAAACAGTCAAAACAAGCTTTTTCAAAACCCGTAAATTTGTGTTAAAAAAATGTCTTTTCTCTTAATTTATGTAGCCAATACCAATCATTGATAAAATGTCACTTTGTTACGTAATTTATTTGGCCTACTTGTTTTTTCTAATATTCGTAAAGCCTAGGACCCTTTAACAAATCCAATATAACTTATTTTGTTTTTTGAGCAAAATGATATGTTGCTTATAGAATTTAAATATGCAAAGAAATTCAAATCAAATCATAATCAAACATGTTAGTATTTTTTGTCCCACATCTCATAATACAGATTAGGCTACTTTATAAAAATTAAGTAACAAAAACTTAATTGCACGAAAATAAGTTTAATTGACTTTTAGTGTTTTAAACACTAGCAGGTATAGATTAGACAAAAAATGACAACAAAATATAATTTTTTATATATTATTTAGCAGGATATATTTAAAATAAAAAGTTGGTATTGGTCACCGGTACATGACTGACCCTGTATATTTTACGGTTTACGGTGTTTTTCGAAAATGCCCCTATTTATTTATTATGGAACTTGTTTTATTTGGCCGACACCTGTATAAATGGTTTTACTGTATTCAATAAAAAATAAATAACATTTTTGTTTTACTTTTATCCAGCTTCACTCGTCAACTGCATTGCACAATTAATGATTGGAAAGTGTTTTCAGATGGGTATTTCTGTCTTCTGCAGGGCTAAACCAAACAAAACAAAGATGTATATGTTTTTTAAACACTATTTTTTAATATATTTTTTCAGGATAAAAAAATATGTACAGTGGGTGCACGGATGGACCCAACTATACCCGGACTTTTATTTTTAATATTTTAAAAGGAGTTATTCCTTATTAAAATTTTTGCTTTACTGAAATGCTAAAAGCTATAGTAAAAATTGCTTAATATACAAAATAAAAATTTTAATAATTTATTTTTAAAAATGCTTAACTAAAAAGCATAGCAACATTAATAAAAAGTCCCATACATTTTTATTTTATTATTACTTAAAAAAAAAAATTTGAAATACCTATTAAAAATATTTGTTTACAGGTAGTCCATCCGTGGACACACTGTATACTGGGTGACCACAAGATTACTGGCAAGCCCATTTTTTTTCTTGGGAGATTTTAAATTATTTTAAAATTTTGGTTGGATGTATGGTTGGATAGCGTATAGATTTCTGATGATTCAGATTTTATGTGCCACATTCATTTTAGGCAAAAGTGCTTCTCAACTTTGCAATTTTAAATGGAACACCCCATATATTTTTTTACAATAATTCCACAGGCAATTCCAAGAAAATACATGTCACATGTTATATCTATCTTAATTAGTTTTTAAGAAAGTGGCGTTCGAAAATGTCATGTTAACCGCCATTTTTATCGATTCGTTAAAAAACAAATGAGGATAGAAAAGGGATAATTTAGTTTTTACACATATTTACTGGACCTTATATCTTATTATCGTTAAAATAAAATTTCCATTTTCTCAAAAGCGTCACAGATATTTATTTTCGGTAGTAGAGAACTTAATATGCAGGGTGATTTCTAACAACGGTACGAAACTTCAAGGTGCAATTTCTTATGTTATTTTATGAAAAAATTATAAACAGATAAACAAAATTGCTTCCTTACTGAGATACAGGGCGTTAAAAAAATCAATTTTGTCTAAATATCCATAATATGCGTAGGCCGATTAAGATAAAATTTGGTAAAATTATTTAAAGTAGCAGGGCGCTTATTTAGCCCTAACCAGATTGTTATTATTGGGTCCAGTGGCGTCTCAGTGGGCATCGCAACTTATATTATTGAGAAAACAAAGCAGGCCACTGACTTTTCTTACCGTTTTTATTTTTTTTAATTTAGGCAATTAATAATACAACTTTTTAGTTACCTGTATTTTTTTTGTATCGAGCTTCGTTCTCAAGAAAAAAATAGATTAAAGCCACTTTAATTTTTTTTTAAAAAGTACCAATAGACGACATGGTAAAAAACAAAAATTAAAATAAACAATGATTTGCTTTAAAATAAATGAGCAGTTGTGTATTTTATTGAAAATCGTAATTTTCCTTATCTACTAAGGTCAAAATTGTTTATTTTTGAATTTTGGATTTTATTTTATGCTGCTCATGGATAACTTTAGGTATTACTTTAAGTGGCTTTAAATTTTTTTCTCGAAAAAAAGCAAGTTATTAATTGCTTAATTATAAAAAAATATAAAAACGTAAAAAAAATCAGTAACGTACCTTTTTTCTAAATAATATAAGTTGCGGTGCTCATTGGGACGCCACTGGACCCAATAATTACAATCTAGTTAGGGCTAAATAAGCACCTTATTACTTTAAATAAATTTATGTAATAAATTTTATCCAAATCGGCCTGAGCATATTAAAAATATTAAAAAAAACGGTTTTTATTTTCTTAAATTTTACCGCCCTGTATTTCAGTAAGACAGCAACTCCGGACATTATTGGAACTTTTTTTTATAAAATAGCATAAGGAATCACACCTTAAAGTTTCGTACCGTTGTTAAAAAACACCCTATTTTTCAAATAGAAACCACTACCTTAGGCCTTAAGTTTAAACTTAACACTTATTTTTCAATATTTTTTAATTATAGTTTGTCCCTAAACCTAATAGTTTTCAACCTGGTAATAGTTAAAAGTTTTAAAACAATATTTTTGTGCTATTTTTTCACTTTGTTCGTTTTTTTATCCCTAGAGTTGCTTATAGAATGTGGAACCTACTGCCAGCGGAAGTCTCTCCTTCACCCCCAAATCTTCAAGTTTTTAAGTCCCGTGTTAGCAAACTTCCTTTTACCTTGCTTAAGACACCCACGATACGTTAGTATTTAGGCTCTCAGCCTTTGTGGATTGTCCAAAGAAAAAAAATTCAAGTCAGCCTAGTGTTTAACTATTAATATCTTCAAAACTATTAGGTTAAGAGATAGGATATAATTAACAAAAGGATTGAGAAATAAGTATTAAGTTTAATTTTTAGACTTAAGGTAGTGGTTTTCTTTTAAAATATGTGTAAAAAATTGCATAAGCCCTTTTTTACCATCATTTGTCTTTTAACAAATTAATAAAAATGACGGTTAACATGACATTTTCGAACGTCATTTTCTTAAAAACTAATTAAAATAGGTATATTATGTGGTACATGTATTTTCTTAAAATTGCCTGTTGAATTGATTGTTAGAAAAATATATAGGGTGTTTCATTTAAAATAGCAAAGTTAAAAGCACTGCCGGTTAAAGCGGATGTAACACATAAAATCTAAAACATAAAAAACCCCGGCATCCTATCCAACCATATATCTGATCAAAATTTTATAATCGTCTAACACTTCTTAAAAAATGACAGCTTTGCTAGAAATTTCGTTGGCAGCCCTATATAGGGTAACCCCGAAAATAAAGTACATTTTCACTAAGAAAAAAACTACAGGTTTATCTAAACTTTTGTAATATAGATCTCTTAAAAAATAGCTTCCAAAAGTTTAATATTCTAATTTTATTTTAGTTAGATGTAAGATTGGGTAAGACTCTTTAGACTACTATGAAAAAAATTGTTGTGAATTTTTTCCAGCTACATTGACAAACCATCATGGTATGCCCTATATTAATAAAGACTTAAAACAAGCTTTTTTAAATCCTTAAATTTGTATTAAAAAATGTCTTACTCTTAATTTATGTAGCTAATACCAATCATTAATAAAATGTCACTTTGTTTTGTTATTTATTTGGCCTATCCTGTGACTTGTTTTTCTAACTTTCATAAAGCCTAGGACCTTTTAACAAATCCAATATAACCTATTTAGCTTTTTAAGCAAGATGGTTTGTCGCTTGTAGAATTTAAATATGCAAAGAAATTCAAATAAAAACAAAATTAAACATGTTAGTATTTTTTTACCACATCTCATATTACATATTAGGGCACTTAAAAAATAAGTAGCAAAACACTTCATTGCACAAAAACAAGTTAAAATTGATGTCTAGTGTTTTGAACACTAGCAGGTATAGATTAGACAAAGAATGCCTGCACATAAACATTTCGATAGGGTGACTAATCGGGATCGCTTTGTTGTTGCTTTAAACTGTCTTCTTTTTACCCATTGGCAAAAATTTCCAGTTGAGTGTTTTGGAAAGGGGGACGTGTATACGACATACATGTTTTTAGTTAGAAAACACTCTGCGATTAAACTTTATCTTATTAATCAATAAAAAATATGTGAATGTTGTATTTACACTTTTCTTATATGACCTTAAAGTTTTTGTGAAAAATATAAATAAACAAGTTTTTGGTTTTTTATCTTTATTTTTTACAAAAAAAATATCACAAAATGTGACACCTTTGTTTAATATCAACAAAGTACCCATAGTTTTATTAAAAAATTAACGTATCTTAATATCGGCCTTTTTCATAGTATGCCGGTTTTATTGCGTCGACGAGCCGAACATAGGAAAACCTTTTAATATTTTAAGGGGGTTAATTATTGGTTCCCCTATACATTTTACAGAAAAAATGTAAGATAACTATTTAAAGAGACTTATATGACAAACCCTCGTGCCCAGTTCAAAAAATCTTAATAAGCGAATCTTAAACTATTCAATTAATTGTAATTGCAAATTACCAAATTTTTGGTTTTTAGGTTAAAAAGTTAAAAGCATATTTGTAGTCATTCTTGCATAAAAACATAAGATTTCTTATTATGTCCTTGTTTATAAATCGATCCATATTTCCTTCTATTCGTTGCAGCAGTTCCATTCCAAACGCAGAAAAACAACCTAAAATCATCCCAAATCCGTAAAATTAAGCATTTTACCATTAGAATGTCTTACATAATGGATACCATCATATCCAAACCTATTAAATTTATATTCATCAAAAAAAAAAATTATTTATTTTTAGTTATTGAATGTCCGGTGTAAGTGTCTCCATGCAAATTCCAATCGTGCCTTCCCATTTTTTGTCGATGAAAAAGATGTTTTGCTGAAGCGACGTACAAATAATTTAAAGTCTTCCAATATTGGCCTGCTGATCGAAACCTCAGGTATTCTCTTCGTTAAAATTTAATATTAGTTTGCTCTGGTGTTTCAAAAGGATCATTAAATAAAATAGTTTTATTAGCCTAATAGCGCTGGAATTCAGTTTTCTGGGACGAAAACTACTTTTAATTAAAGTTATTTGGGACTGCCCATACTGTTTTATGTTTGAGATTAAATATTTTTACAATATCCGCTTGTCGCATGTTATCTGCTTGTACCTCAATTTTTTTATTTCCAAAAAATTGTGAACTGTTAAAAATGCGTATAAAGCATAAAGCAACTTAAAATATTTAAATTTAAATTTTAATTTTAATAATAATTTTTTCAGAAAATCTGACCCGCAAAGAATCTCCAGTGTGGTCCAAATTATAGCCTAGAAAAATTGTCCCAATACAAGCATATTTAAGATGGTTTAAACCATAAAATGGGGGCCAAAAGGGTTTAGGTTTCAGTCCGTTTCAGTCCTACAGAATTTGTCAAATTAAAAATAAAAAATTACAACAAAATATTTAATTTGACCTTTTATGACGGCTAAAATATTAAAAATATATTAAAATATATAAAAAAATACGTTACATTTTTAAGAAAAATATGGTAAATTTTAGGGTTTTTTTGAAATATACTATGGGTTTCATTTAAACGAACAAAGTTGCCCTATTTCGAAAAGTTAGATTTTGTTTTTGTCATTAATTACTTAAAACTCCAAAGATTTTAAAAGCGTTACATTTTTAAAATAGGAATTTGCTGAAAGTACTATTTTGGTTCCCAAAATCTAATAATGGAATAATATACAAGATGTTTCATTTAAAATGAGAGAGTAATTTCCACTCCAAAGTAACTAATATAAAATATAAGTTTCTAGACACCCTGTATAATTTTTGGTAAAAAAATTAATAAAGGGAATGGCACGGGTAATATTTGTGCGTGAGTAAGATAGGATACAATAACCTTATGTTCTTGTCATAATGTTTTTCATGAGCCATCCTGTATATGTCACTAATTCATGTTTTGAATCACCCTGTAGTTCCCTCAATTACTTAAATTGAACGCATTACATAAAAATAAATTTTAATATATTTTTATGCTTTAGCCATTACAATAGACCAAAATAAATATTTCATGGTAGGTAATATTCATTTTAATTTTTAAGTCAGCACATCCTTTAGTTGGGTTCCAGAAACTTAAACTGTCAAAACCTTTTAAAAGGGTAAAAGTAAAATAAAATAAATTGCCTTTGCATTATTTTGCATTTTATTTATGGTTTAAACCATTTTAAATATGCTTGTATCAGCACAATTTTTCTAGGTTATGATTTAGACCACCCTGTGGATTCTTTGCTGGTCCGTAAACTTTAATAAAATATTTTTTATAAATATATATTTTTAACCAAAGGATCCATATTTTTTCCTTCTATCTTTCTTTTTGTAAAGTGTACTGAAAGTAATATAATGTTCTTTTTTATATCATCCAGTGGAGTCACTTTGGGCAGCCCTAAATCCAAAATATTACTGGTCACCCCCCTATATTTTTATGGAAATATCACCAGTAGGGATAAAAACTTTAACATACAACAATCCTAAGAAATTTCACCGATGCATTTCAATGCAAATGGTGCAGGGTGCTTTAAAACGATAATATTAATTATGACCAAGGGGAAACTTTTTGACATATATATATATATATATATATATATATATATATATATATATATATATATATATATATATATATATATATATATATATATATATATATATATATATATATATATATATATATATATATATATAATAGCTCTAAATGTCAAGGTTACAGCTGGACACCAAATTGCAAAACAAAATTAAATAAAAATAAAGGTTTTGTGGCACATCATTTTGTAGCTTTTGACGAGTACACTAAACTATAAAGTCATTACCTTTACCCACAACAAAATGGCGGTACATTAAAAATTGCCTATAATACGATATTCCGGCAAGATCTACTTACTGTGGTATTTTCTTAAAGTTCTTTTTTGTTTTTTTTTTTACAATCATTTCGCAAAGAACGTAATAATAATAAAAAAAACTTGTTCGGAATAACAGAAATTTGTTTCACATAAACTGTGTTTGGCTTAAGAACTTATCGAATTAAGGTTTCTGTTTAAAATTTCCTAATATTAAGTTTGTTTTACGTTTCTTAAACGTTAATCAAAATACCTTATTTCGAAAACTAATCCAAGTTTTAATATAAAAATAAAACGTTCAGTTTAAGTCAGCTTTTGGTTGGCTTATTCAATCTGATTTCTCTTTTGTTCTGCTTTTTTATAATTTAAGTAGCGACATTTATAAAATATAAAGAAGCTAAAAACACCTTTTGTGGATTAAATTGGATTTTTTTGTTTAAGTGATTGAAAACAAATCGATTAGGTGTAATTCTATTGCTATTTTTAATTAAACAAAGTTTTTTTTCATTTAAAATGTTAAAGAAAAGAAAAATTAAGTAGATCACCATACAGACTGATTATTCAGATTTATTTGATCGGTAAATTTAGTTATAAATAATAAACCTCATATACAAGGTGGGCAAAATTGGGCGTATTTATGAACTATGGTTATTACTGGAGTTATTAAAAAACCGAGGTAGGTGTTATGTGCTCGATTCTTAAGAAACTAAAAATGGCCAAGTTAGAATTTTAATAAAATTATTTATCATATAGATACGAGGTGAAATTAAAAAATTAACGTTTTTGATTTTAACATTTTACCCTATATATCCTTTAATACAAGAAATAGCAAAAAAACATAAAGAACATTTTTGTAGAACTTTTTATGTAGTATCTACAAAAATTATTCTATATATATATATATATATATATATATATATATATATATATATATATATATATATATATAAATATATATACAGGTCTGGAAAATCGTTATCGAACCACTGGAATTAACAAGTGGAAAAAGAGAAAGCGATCTTGCCTTAAGATAGAGAGTAACGGAAAATAAGATATCCCCCGATGTTTCAAATGCAATGATGCCATATGTATGTATACGCCCACTTTCCTGCAGTAGTGGAGCACATCAACGCCAGTCACCGCGGCCGTCGCCGGGCCCGAGCATTTGGAGAGAGTTCAGTTGCAAGCTGTTTGGGGTATTGCAAACTGCGGCGCATTCTTTTTAAAATGTTGGTTTATACCGTTGAACAAAGAGTTCAATAATTATGAAGTGGTACTATGCTGGTAATTCAGCAGAAGAAATTAATCGGGAGATTTGGTTGTCCAACTCAACGCCAGGGAAGTTCAACAATTTTTAGGAGTTACGTTTCCAAATCGTATTAATCAGCGGAAGAGGTACCATAAAATGGCCTCCTAGATCACAAGATCTGGCACCAAATGATTTTTTTCTTTGGGGACACGTTAAGCAACAAATTTATAGGTATCGTCATGAACGTGCAAATGACTTGGATGAACTCCGCCTTAGTCAGGTTCTTATAGGCATAATACCTGAAATACTTGAAAACACAAAACCCGAATTTTATAACAGGTTGGGATATTGTCTTAGTACAAAATGGTTCTCTTTGAGAACCTTATAAACTAAGATTTTAAAAAGTTTTTATAAGAAATTTTGTTAAAAATACTTTTATGTTTTTTAATTTTTTAGGATTATATTTTTATTTTTAGAATTATTTCTTTATTCTTTCTTTCGGGATTTCTTTTTATTTTGTTTAGCTCCAAACGGCAAAAAAAAGCTCTTAAAAATGGCAGTATTTGATTCATTTAAAGCAATAAATTCATTAAACACCAAAATATTTAATATTTACGTAAAAATATTTATCATAATATGTGAAGCAGTAACACCCTCCACACGTGCAAAGAAGCAACTGCGTGCTGATGCTCGAGCTCGATCAGCCATAAACAAAGCGAGCGAGTTGGCGCAGTGGTGGGGGTGACAGAAAGGGGAACGGGCGGGCACCTTTCTGTTTCAGTCGAACTCATGTGATTTAGAAATCTCCTTTCTCTTCTCCAATATGTTTCCGCCCACCGTAATTACAGCCCCACTCTTTCGTGCCGGAGCGGGAGACGAGAGCGTATGCGGGTCTGCGGTACGTAGATGTCAAGTACAGGGTTGCCGACTTGCCTTAACTTTCAGGGTAAAATTAAAATAATAATAGTAATCTTAGTAAACCTTTTTTACTTTATTTTTGTGATTTTAGAATGTAATAATTGTATAATGTATATTTAATTTTTAAAATTTAAGGGCTTTCAGGGGAAATTAAAAAATTAACGTTTTTGATTTTAACATTTTACCCTATATATCCTTTAATACAAGAAATAGCAAAAAAACATAAAGAACATTTTTGTAGAACTTTTTATGTAGTATCTACAAGAATTATTCTATATATATATATATATATATATATATATATATATATATATATATATATATATATATATATATATATATATATTTATCTCTTGTAGTTCTTTGAATATTTAAATTCTGTTATTTGTTTTTGAGTGTACCCCGTAAAAAAACACCTTGTTTTACAATAATATTTTAAACTAATAAATAAATGTTATGATTAGGATATTTTTAGGATTTATACTAAACTTTATACTTTATATACTTTAAAAATATAAACACAGTAAAGAAAATGTGTGATTTTGTGAAAGTCAATGTCTTGTAATTGTCTTGTAACTTTTAAATTTGGTTATATGTGGATGATGCCATTGGGTTATTAGGTGTAATATGATTGTTTGTTTTTTTTTGTTAAAGCCTCCTTGCCTGTAGCATATTTTTTAAAAGAAGTAATTTTTTTGTAAATATTGCGTTCTTGTCAATAAATTTTAAATTTAGTAAATTTTTAACTAAATTTATATTTTTTGTATTTAATAACAGGCTTAAAGGGGTTTATTCTTATACAAGGTGATTCAAAAATCGATCACGAAACAGGGGTGATTTCACTTGACAAAATAAGGGTAGAGCTTCATATATTTTTTTTTAAATGTCATTCGTTTTCGAGTTACAAGCCATCAAAGTTCAATTTTTATTTTGTTTTTTTACCTTATTACATTTATTTTTTAACCAACCTAGTAGTTATGTTTAGTTAAGTCCTTATATATATTTTAGCATTTGGGTTTCTTTGTGTACAATGAATTAACGGACATCCCCATACAGTATGTCCACGGATGAACTTTACAATTAGACCGAGATCAATAATTTTTAAAACCAAAAAAAAATTATAGTATAATAAAACCCATTGTAAAGGAAAATAAATTACAAAAAATCTTAAAAAATTTGGCGAATACTAACCTTTTTCCTCTTCTCTTTTATTCTCACAAACATGCTATTATTTTTTGAATTTAAAATATTTAGTTTTAACATTATTTTGACTAAATTGAATATTCAAAAGGAACACTTATTTTCAATCGAAAATTGTCAAAATATCAGCATTTTTAGAGAAGTCGGTGGACTTTTTGTTCGTTGAAATTTATACTTCTGAATAGTGTAAAAAATATGCATTACAACGGTAACTTTTCCCAGAAAATGCATTTTCATAGGACTTGTAGTATTTCCAAAATTAAAAAAACCGTTTTTACCCTTAAAAACTTAACCCCTTCTACTTTCCGACCTCAGATCGACGTAAATTATTTGTTTCCACGACCGTTAAAAAAATCCTGTTTTGTTAATCGTTACCATGAAGTTAAAGTACTCCATTCTAGTACGCTACAGAAAGTGTTAAAAAAGTTACTTTTTTCTACACTTCGAAGCATTTTTTCACACTTTGAATTAGTGTTTTGTTTTAATGCCTACTACAATAAACTTAAATATCAATTTATGCAATGTAACAGTGAACGAGACATCAACTGAACCAAACGGTCAAGCTACCTTTGATTTCGCCATTATTTCTTTTAGTTTAAGTGTCACTAGTTTTAAAATTTGACAGTTTGTAAATAAATTTAATAAAAGTTATTGAAAATTAACAGTAATATTTAATTTTAATAACTTAAAATTTGAAAAGGAATTTATACTGTTTTGGAAATATTTCTACAAAAAGCAAAAACATACAATTTTCTAAAATGAAATAATAAATGCATAGGTATAAAGAGGATAATTATCTCCTAAAAAATAAGAAAGCTATAATATTTTTGTTGCAGTATGATGCTGCAAAAATTAAAATTAAAAGTTTAATTAAATAAAACATTTTTATTCGGTCGTGGAAAAAATATAGTATGTAACACATGCATAATGTGTCTTTTTTAACTCATGGGATTACCGTACCCGCCTAACGGCTCGTGCTGTCAAACTTCCCATTTGTAAAAAGCATTATCACTTTATGCACTTGTTACATAAATTACTATTAATTTTATTTTTAGTTATTTTCTCCACATTTTTTAATAAGGTTTATCCTACTATTATTTCTCTTGGTTTCAAAAATTCTTGACCCTGGTCTAATAATTATTAAAAGAAAATTGAGGTCCGAGTCATTTGCACTTTGTGAGAACATTTACCATTGTAAGGTATATTTTTTCACCATTATAAAGTAGAGATTTTTAACAAACAAAGAGACCACTGACTTTTTTCTAAATACCCTGTAATAATACTTTTTCAATATTAAGTCAAAATCATGTCAAAAAATTATTATAAGGGATATCCAAAGGTCAGTTTTTACCAACTTTTGTGAAAATAATTTATTTTTTGTAAGAGATAAAAATAATAAATCAAAAACCTAATTATTTGAATTTTTCACATAAATTTTAGGCTTATGTAAAAAGCGTAAATACAAAAGTTGTAGGCTTTTTATTGCCTACGACTATGGTATTCAACGTTTTTCCATGGGATTTGTTGTTTTGCTGGAGATCGAGAAAAACCGTAGTTTACACCTAAACTTCGTTCCCCCTCCCCCTTCCCGAACTTAAATCGCCCGTAATTTATTTTTTCAACCAGCGTGTGGAAACCAGCACTCTTTCGCACGCAATTTAGTTTGTAAAGTGTCACTTTTTCGCACCAGTGCGGAAAATAATCACTTTTCGCACTAGTGCGGAAAAGTACAAAAATTTTAAACCAAATATTAGTGAGTCGCAATGAAGGATTTTCATGTACTTCATATTTAAAAGAAAATTTGCTTTGGTATGGTAAGATATTAGATAGCATTGTGTTAAGATAAAATAAAAAAAAAAAATTTTTAGTTTTTATGTTTTCCTTACGCTCTTAGAAAAAATAGCTTTTCAAACACGTGCCGAAAGTCCCTTTTCCGCACTTGATTGCTTGACCGAACTCTGCTACGCGTCGTTCGGTCAACTGCAGTCGCATACGGAAAAGTGGCACTTTTAGCACTGGTTAGAAAATATACCATTTCCTTTAATTTTTGTTAATTCTTCTATGTTTAAAAGAATTGTGTATGGCAAATGCTTTTACTACCAAGAAAAACAAGATTTACTTTAAGAAACATGTTTTTCTTGTACAGGGACTCAAAAACTTAAAAAAGAGACATACTAAGAGAACACTGCCGTAACTTTTAATAATTTAGTAAAGTGCCTAATAAAAAAGGATTTTAAAATTAAATAAGTATAATTTTTAATTTTCTTAAAATGTTAAATAAACTTTTAATATTATTCTGGAGAAAAGCCAAATAATATTTTGTTTAAATTAAATATAGTCCATTCCATTACAAGTGTGGAAACTGACTAATTTCACAAGAGTGGGAATATTTTAGCACGAGGCGTTAGCCGAGTGCGACAAACCCACGAGTGTAAGAAAGTCAGTTTCACACTAGTACTGTACACTATTTTTCCTACGACCACAAATTATTGACCAAAAAAAAAAGTTTGTCTTTACAGAAAAAATAAAAAACAATTGAGAACTTTGCAACACTAGGGTGATTTTTACTTTGTAACACTAGTATGATATGTACTTTTCCTCACTGCTATATTATACTGTTTTAACAATATTTTTACATCGAAAATCACCTACCTAGAAGCATTATATATCTTTTATCATTTTGGAATATAAAAAGGCCCTCACTTAATAAAAATTGTATGGTTTGGTTATAAGTGGCGCATATCCAAAATAATCCGTTTTTTAAAAATATCAGTAAACACAATTTACGGGACCGGGGAGTGAAAAGGGGTGCTGGGTGGGGTAAAATTGGTAAAACGAATTAATGAAACTGAACATCAGTAAAATTAAGTAAAAATTAAATTTTCTCCTCATATTTTTGAGAA
>JACEGR010003807.1:0-97933 GCA_014170235.1 Listronotus bonariensis | reverse complement strand
TAGCTTTCTATCATTTGCTGTCTTTTGTAATATACTTTTAAACCTTTATACCAATGTTTTGTCATGTTATTTTAATAGTATATTACATTACAAGTGTGGAAAATGACTAATATCACACGAGTGGGAATATTGTAGCACGAGGCGTTAGCCGAGTGCGACAAACCCACGAGTGTAAGGAAGTCATTTTCACACGAGTACTGTACACTATTTTTCCTACGACCACAAATTATTCACCAAAAAATAAATAAATTAAAGTGTGTCTGTTCAGAAAAAATAAAAACAATTGAGAACTTTGCAACACTAGGGTGATATTTACTTTGCAACACTAGTGTGATATATACTTTTCCTCACTGCTATATTATACTGTTTTGACAATATTTTACATCGAAAATCACCTACCTAGAAGCATTATATAACTTTTATCATTTTGGAATTTAAAAAGGCCTTCACTTAATAAAAATTGTATGGTTTGTTAGGTAATAACGCTGATAGTTTAATACGGTTTTCTGCTATTATAAGTGTTTTTAAAAATTATCGATTTTTACATATTTTAGACACTCTTCTAAATAAAACGTAAGTGGTGCATATCCAAAATATTCCGTTTTTAAAAAATATCAGTAAATACCCTTCCGGGACCGGGGAGTGAAAAGGGGTGCTGGGTGGGGTAAAATTGGTAAAACGAGTTAATGAAACTGAACATCACATATAAAATTAAGTAAAAATAACAGTTTTTCCTCATATTTTTAAGAAAAAATATAAAAATATGAAAATTGTAAATGCATAACCTAAAGTCCTAAAAGTAAGGAAAAACGACTACCAAACGTCAGTTACCATGCAAAATATGGAAAGCATTTGGCAACGTCGGAAGGGTCTGATTCTATTTATGAATGGATAAAAGAAAGTGGATTCATAAAGTGTGTATTAGCCTTAGGTTTAATTAGGGATTAAAAAAAGATTTAACTAGTTGCTTGAGTACACGAAGAAAGAGAGGAAGGAATTTGATCTATAGGTTTTTTTCTCTGGCGCTTTAGGTCGAACGGTCAAGCGGCAAGGCTGCCTCTATAAAGTACGTGCTCAAAGGTAAAAGGGAGATTTTAAATTTGATCTACTTACCTGACAACACTGTGCCAGTCAGTGAAAGTTGTTTTTGTGGTTATGTCTATTTTTGTTTATGTTTTTATTTTTTCGTAAACTTTAATAAATATAAAATAAGATGATTTTCGCTAATTTGGGTTCTACCGTTTAAGGTAAATAAAAAGTTTTTTTACTGTCACTACAATAAATATGTCACTTGCAAACCAATAGCAGTTTTTAGAATGACATCATAATATGTATCACACCAGTGTTGTAAAGTACTTTGCAACACTAGTGCTGTAAGGTACTTTGCAACACTAGTGTGATATAACGCATTTTCTATGCATGAAATCAGTGTGCTATTTGCTATTTTCACAAGTGGTCGTAGGAAAAATAATTAACACCTAGTCTGTTGAAAAGGTTTCTCTTTAAGTTTTGTATTAAATAAGAAGCAATACGTATTTATAGGTAGGGGAAACTGGCCTAAAATGGCATACTCAGGTAAAATGACTTCATAATTTTTGAATTTTACGCTTTAGGAGCGACTTCTTAAACGTGTTGGAACGTGTAATATGATCACTGCTGTTAGTATCAAAACTGACGTACAGGTGCATGTCCCTGATTTTTTTTGCATGACATTTCAAGTTCAATTTCCAATTCACCAGCCGCAAAATAATTCTAATCAATTTAAAATTTGTGCAATTTTGCGAAGTTACATAGTTTTGTTACTAATTTTGTTATTTTTTTATTGAAATACAATAATTTGGCTATGTTTATTTATAGATATGATTACTATAGGTATATTTATACTTTTAAAATTTAATCATGTTTGCTAAATTGTCGTTTTTGGCTAAAATGACATACATGCAATAATTGTAAAATAACATACTATTTTCACGTGTTCGTTAACGTCAAATTTTTTTTTCTTGATGGTTGGTAAATATAAAACGAAATCTATACGCCAAGATTATTCAAGGTGGGCTCGTGCTAGATGCTCTTAGTCTCCCCTAGAACGAAGATATTTTCCTTGAACTTTTTGTTAAATTAAAAAACAGTCAGGATTATTTACATACCTTATCATAAATAAATACATAAATATATAAATAATTAAGTATAAAAGGAACAGTTTAAAAAGGTAAATTCGGTGCTCTTTGATAAGAAAAAAATCACAAAAAGTTGAAAGCAAATAAATCGGCATGCTTGTCTTCGCGGCCGCCGTTGCTATATTTCTTTTATGATATACCGGTTGATGCAGCTGGTCATCGCACTATGGAATAGAAATTAATTTTTTCAGTCAAAATGCTGAAACTTGCCAGTCTAACTTAAAATGAGGTGCTTTTTACTGGAAATTTTTTTATAAATTATTACAAATGCTTTTTGGAAACCTAAAACTTATAATATGTTATTATAAATTTACACCCCCTTAACATTATTATTTTTTATTGTACAAAATAAAGTAAAAGGTGAGCTTGTTTGGTTAATTCGGCAGTATTCTAATCAGTAATCCGATGAATATTATCTCATATGATATACAGGGTACGACAATAGGTATGATTTTTTAAATGGAATACCCTAAATATTATATCACCACCAAAAAAACTTTTAAAATACTTTAAAAAATACTACATTTGATGTGTCTATCTCAATTAGTTTTGGAAATATGACCATCCAAATCTGAAAAATAATTTTAAATTATTCTTAGAAGCGTAATAGAGATACATCTTCCCAACTTTTTATTTTTTAACGTATAAAATAAACAAAAACACTGTTTTGTTGAGTAGATTCTGTAGAATCCATATCTTTTATCAGAATGCTTTTATCTTTTAGGATATACAGTGTAGGACAAAACATATATTACATTTTAAAATGGAAAACCTTGTAAATTATAAAAAAATCTTGTATCTGTTCTTACACTCAGAAGTAGCAAAAAGTAGGAAGGCACTTGTAAGTACAAAAACTGATAAAGAAAAGGTAAAAAAATCTTTGACAAAAGTAGCGAGACTTCGCGAGATTGCATCGGAAACACAACAATAGCTCTTATTATTTAAACTCTTTTACTTTTTATTAAACAAGGCTAATAATAAACTAAGTAGATTAAACGTTGTATATTTATGTTTACTTAAAATGCATTTTCAAGTTTCTTACTACCCCAATAGAAGTCGTCATATCCGTTTATAATTTTGCGTACATGTTGTTTAGAGTATCCACTTTGAAATACACAGCATGAGCCATTAAAATTTTAAAGTTGCTTTTTGACCAAAATATTGGATTTCTATCCCATAGTGTATCCGCGCGTCGCTGTAAAGATTAGCGGCGCCTTTGTATAAAATAGTCCGATGGCAGGCGGCCTTTTTATGTTTTTTGTATTATTTTCAAAGGGTACCGAATTTGCGCTTTTAAAATGTTCTTACTATACATAGGTTCTTTTTGTTTCATAGAGTGTCAACAAAAATAAAAATATTAATTTGTGTAACAAATCTGACTCGTTCCGCGTATGTTTAATATACCTGGAACGGAAGCTTTAATGGCCTTGGTGATCTAAGGATTCTTGGTGGCGTCAAGTATCGTTTACCAACGTTTTGCCATCTTCAGTACAAGGCATCTTTAGAGATCCTAACTATGAGAGATTAAAACACCAAAAATTTAGAAGATGTCCAGTGCCATCGATGGCAAAACGTCGGTAAAATATGGCAATTTGACGCGGTTCTTTAGGTATGTTTAATTTTTATTTAAAATTTTAATATGTTATTGCCATCAGCAATCTTAGTATAAATAATTAGCGAAAACCCTGTATTAAAAATTATTTAAGCCTCTTAAATTAAATCAAAAAGTTTTTATTAAATAACGACAATTTTTTTCACGTGTAAACCCATTTTAATTGATGTATACCTCTCGCTCGGCTGAAATAAACAGGAAATCCAATCAAAAGTGCCTATCGGCAAGTCCTGCTCAGAGGAAAGCTGACCATTAATTTCCTGGGCTCACGTTTGTCCTGTTTTCCTGCAGGGATATTGGCAAGTCCTGTACAGAATAATGATTATGTCACGGTACGATGCCACTTTGGAAAGCTGACAACCGAGTGGGTATTGGACTGTACAAGGAAAAGGTATTGGCTTTTAAAATTAAGCTTGCGACATTGTTTAAAAGCCCTCATCGGCATAATTTTGAACTAGTATAAGAGTACATGACAATTCATAGTCAAATTTTTTTTGTTGTTGTGGCCATTAGTATCGTGTTTTTTAAATAATTTTATAATTTATTGAATAAATGCAAGAAGGATTAGTCCACTAAGTGTTTTGGTGGTTGTCATCATGGATTTCGTAAAATAAATTTAAGTGTAAAAATTTAAGAACTTACGTTTTGTCAGTTTATATCAATGATCTGAAAAATAAATATGGATGATTGCAGCGAAAATCATAATAACCCTGGGCACTGCGCAGTCCCCTTGTGGGCATGCGCAGTAAAAAATTTCTGACTAGCGAAAAACAAACAACAGGACCGGGTTTAACATTTTGTATATGATTCATTTATAAAAAAAAGAAAAGTAATTTTGTTTCTAGGTATACGTATTTAAATATTTTACTTTAAGTCTGTATTCGTATTTCATAGCAGTCCCTAAAAGTAAACCGGTTTTATATTGGGAACTATTTTTTGTTGTATAATTTTTTATTTTTCGGTCGTATCGCCAATTTTATTGAAATTTAGTAAACGAGAGTGCTTAGAAGCACTGATCTCAATTTAAATTCCGTTTTTTACTAAAACACCTTATTTTTGATTTATGAGGACCCAGTTTAACTCAACCTCAAACCTGCACGAAATTTTTTTCCGCATTATTATCTTCCTTCTTAACACTACCTTGACACAAGAAAACTGAATGGTTGGTATTTTATCATAAAAGCAATAAGTTTTGGTGTAACTTGTTCAAGGATTAAATCTCAATTCATAAACTGATATTTCGCTCCCGTTGCCGTAGCAGTTGTCGTTCAGTTAAATTTGGCGTGTAATGCCATTAAAATTGTTTATTTTTGGGGTTAGGGCTAAACTGACCTCATATTTGTAATTGAAACCGCAAAAAAAAACGCGAAATACAAATAATAAAATTGGTAATGGACCCATAATGGCTTAGTATTATATTTCTATAACTTTTAAAGATATCAAAATCTAACGTATGCCAATTTGTAATATTAAGAAGCAACTTTTTTAAGCAATTACATCAGCTCTAGTCAATTTTTTTACTTTTTGACATACGCCACTTCGTGATATTGTCGACGAAATTGCTTATGGCTACGTGTTATAACTTGAAAGTATGTCAAATTATTTTGATTAAACTGCCATATTTTTATTTTGTGTGATTATAAATGCATCAGCCAATGCTAATACAGGGTGTCCGACTATATTTTAACCAATTTTGACCGCGAATAATTTTAGAACAAATAAAATTATCAAAATGCGGTGTTTGCAGAAAGCCTTTGATTTTTTTAATGTTTCTTTTTATAACCTTGCCATTTGGTTGTGACATTTATTTCTTACTAAAACGGCCAATTTTCACATATAGGGCAAGTTTGTTATTTTAAATGAAACGCCATTTATATTTTTTTATAATCCTTAAATACAATTTTTCCCGTTTAAAAAAATTAACCCAAACCATGACTATTTCAAAAAATAATGGATTTATTGATCTCTAAAAATTGACTGCATGGCAATAAAGAGTATTATTTATAACAAAAAATTTGCTACTTAGGTACTCATTATTTAGTTTTGGTAATGTAAAACTTAAATTAAACAAAAGTTAAAAAAACACCACTATATTTATTAAAATACTGCAAATTTTCAGGAGAAGAATAATTCTTCTGGATTCTGGATTTTGTTATTTGGCTCTGCTACTAAGGCAATTTGCCAGCTCTCCCCTTTCAGTCTTATTGCTTTCCAGGGCTTTGTAGGTGGAAACTCTGGATAATCGAGCCTGTGCTCCCAGAGATTCCAAAACTTTTTATAAAATGTTGCTATTCAAATAAACAAATCGATGCAATTCATAAATTGTCAGCTGTCAATCCAAGATCTGCTACTGATCTTGCGTATAACCTTCACTGTTCCAACTGACACTTCCCGGCACGCCCATCCATTTTTTGCCATTTGGGAAATAGCCTGTGTTCAATACCAAACAGAAAAGCCATCAGCGTATAGGAATCTTCGCTCACAACGCTTAGCTCCAGAAGAAAGATGCCTTCAATTTAGCGTGAGTTTCCTATCTTCCTCGGGGAACCAACACCTCTTCAACATTCACCATGCACGACACCGCGTGAGAGCCCAGCAAGAACTCCCTTCCGGACATGTTAACCTCGATCGAGGACGAACGAAAACTGAAGAATAATTCTTTAAAAGTCTACGACGAACATTTATACCGCCATATACGAAAGCGGCGCTATACCCAGCCTGTCAATGTCAAATGTTTCGGGGTCGGACTGGGTGAACGCGTCACCTTCCCTGTCAGACAAGTTTACCATAATGCCTTACATGCATTAAACATTGTACCAAAAGTCGCTTTGGATTTATCAATATTTAAAAATTATACTGTATGGCATTTATAAGTACTATTTGACAATAAAAATTTGCTAGCATACAGAGCCGGATTTAGAGGTGTGGAGGCCCTGGGGCAATGGGGCTTGTGTCGCCTCCCCCCCACCTAAAATAAAACAAAGGTTCTTATCAATAAATAAGTAATAGCTTTGTTCGCGGGTCTAGTAATGAACTGATTCTGAACCAGAACCGAACTGGTTTAGAATTGTTTTAAAGCGCATGTCTAGTTATTTATTAGTTCGGAATTTTTATTTACCGCGAACGATTTTCTATACAGCTGAGGATGTATTCTAACCTAGCCTTTTGGTTAGGATTTTTCATGGTTAAATTGGATACTACACAAAAAAATTAAATTCAAACAAAAGGTAAATTGTTATACTGTCGAAAGCCACTCGAGGTCTCTCGGCGGAAGACGAGGGATTCCTGCCTCCTCTCGTTTTTAACATAAGTATGTGTATTTAACTAAAGATAAAATTCAAACAACAAAAAATGGTAAAATCTTGTAATATTGTCTATATTTTTTAATTAAATCTTTATTTATTTTATTGCATACATACATTCATACGGAATACAATTAAAAATCCTTTGTTTATATACGCTCAGAATCACAAAATATAAAAAAAATATTCAACAGGTATATTAACCCGCATAAAAGTGGCAGAAACAAATAAACTGTAATACAACGGTTTATTTCTGTACCACAAAAACAAAAAACAGCTGACCATGTCGACAATGCGCATGAAATTCCGAACTGAACTTTTAGTTCCAACAAAATCCCAGGACTGCTAATCAGGTTACGAACCGGTAACGAACTGATTCCATTGTAACCCGCGAACACAGAACTGTTACTAAAAATTCAGGATTTTACTACTACTAAGAAAAAAAAAAAACAATCTAACTGCGAATTACCCTGCATGACAAAAACATTTCGGATGGAATGAGCCACATATCATCCTTTTTGTTGCTTACTGGCCGATATCCCATTACCTCATTTGCTTGACCAGTATAGCAAATTTTAATCGTCAAAACACAATCCTTATTGCCATGCAGACAATGTTTAAAATCCGATAAATCTATTATTTTTTTTAAATAGCCATAGCAAATGTTTTTTTTTTTTATCTTTGAACAAACCACGAAGGCTAAAACCTAAATACTAACGTACCGTGGGTGTCTTAAGCGAAGTAAGAGGGAATTTGTTGACAGGGGACTTAAATACTTGAAGATTTGGGAGGAAATGCCTCGGCGGGCAGCAGGTTCCACATTCTAGAAACTCTAGGGATAAAAGAACGAACAAAGTGGGAAGTTCGGAGCCTGTTCAGTTGGACCGTATAGGGATGCATGTGCGCTGCACCACGAGTTTCTCTGTTGGGAACCGTGAGTGGAGGAACTATACTGGACAATTCTTCAAAGCAGAAGCCATGGAAGTACCTATAAAAGCGATAACTCCCCACAGCCCGACAATGGGCAAGAGAGGGAAGCCTTTCTGTAAGTGAAGGATCATTAATGGGACGAATTGCTCTTCTTTGAATGGAATCAAGAATGCTTAGGGTTGTGGGGGACGTTATATTATAAAGGGAAAATATTAAATTTTAGGATTGTAGAAAAATATAACTGCCGATTCGTTTAAAAAGTTACCCTATATCGAAAAATGTCCATTTTATTTTTATGATAACGAAATGGGTAATAGTTCGATATAGCGGTTTTCGCTATTATAAGAGATTTTTGAAAAATTATTTTTCAGGGCGTTTCTATAGGTCGATTATGACACAAATCTGTGTGCTCGTTTTCCAAAATCCATTTCTTTAATTTATTATTAATAAAAACATATTACGGGACGGTAGAGTGAACAGGGGTGCTGGGTGTGGACGAAACAGTAGAAATCCTACATTAAACGCACAAAAACAGTATTTCACAGTACACACCGCACTTTCTGTTTACAAAAATATCCAAAAAATTGTTTAAAAAATTAAAAATAAATAATAGTACAACAATCCCGCCATGACTGTCACTGTATAAAAAAGAAGAGTTTGCAATAGAACTGTAAATGTCTTGCGATGTTGCCAAATAAAGTGAGAAAGTGTCAATAGCTTAAAAAAAAGGAAGATACAGGACAAAATTCATATGAAAAATTAAGTTATTCCTTTTTCCTATTATAATTTGTAGAGAAAAAAGGAAAATACCTAAACATAAAGAAGGAGGCATTTCTACAAAAAATACCATTGTTTCTCATGGAAATGGTGGATAATCCCTGAAATAGGCTTGGTGTTAATTCTTCATAAGAAGTTTGGCAACGCTGCTTCTATCAAGACTGTCATTTTCATAATGACGAACTTCATGTTATCAGCTGACCAAAATGAATGCGCCTATTTTCCTTCTTTAATTAATGGCGGACGAGATATCTCATATGTGTGGGATAGTTTTTCGAAAAATTTAATACTTTTCAAAATTAATTTACATTTTTCATGTGCCCCGAGTGCAGTGTATTAATGTTTTCTTGTGTTTGACGTCGGATTTATACTGTTTTGTCCCCACCCAGCACCCCTGTTCACTCCACCGTCCCGTAATTATGTTTTTATTAATAATAAATTATAGAAATGGATTTTGGAAAACGCGCACACAGATTTGTGTCATAATCGACCTATAGAAACGCCCTGAAAAGTAATTTTTCAAAAATCTCTTATAATAGCGAAAACCGCTATATCGAACTATTACCACGAAATGTTATAATTTATTGACGCGGGTATGATAAAACCCTTTAAAAATTCTAAGGCTTTCTGCAAAAACCTTGTTTGTTTTAACAATATTGGCCATCAAAATAAGTCAAATTTTTATAGTCGAGCAACATGTATTTAAATTATTTTGCCGGCACCAAAATATTATTATTAAAGGTTTTCCCAAATTAATTAACAAATAAGTTGCCTACAAAATTTATTACGAAACCGAAATTCCACAGTTATATGTGGAATTTGGGTCAGTAGGATTAACCAGGAAGTTCAATTGGAACTGTCCAAACGCTCCCTAACTGGCCAGCCGTAACTATTTGCTGAAATTTAGACCATTAATTTCCTGAAGTCCCTGTTTAGCTTCGGGGATATTGAAAGTTACCGCTATACTAATCAATTTAAGATTTTCTATTAAAGTTACCTGAAAATTCACTTGTATAGAGTATATAAGACATACTAGAAATTATGGATGACATACTGAATTTGTGACCTACTTTTGATGGGCAACGACATTGTTTGATAGTCCGGAAGGTAGGGGAAAGTGGGGTGGATTCATACAAGTGGCACCTACATACATTGAGTTTTTCTGAAGTTAGACACGAAGTAAAATAGTAACGTAAGTGGGTGTGCACAGTTTTAATGTATGTTTACAGACTAGTGAAGTTTCAGAATTTTCGGTGCGGTAAGATCGAGTGCACAACACGAAACGTGTTTTTGCCTCACGTAAGTAACTTTGGACATATTTTATGGCCAGTTACTATTTTTTGGATTAATTATTGCTATTTATTCCTAATTATAATAGAATGAAGGCACTAATTTAATGTGTAAATTAATATAGATGAAGACGGTTTTCCTATTTCAAATTTTTTCATTAATTAGCATGTCATGGGGCACATTCATACTGTATAAATGTACTCCTGGCCCTTTATGAATATTTTTTTAACTATTATTTTTTGTTACACAGACGATTATGGCCTTATAAATATTATATAAAGTAGTTTAACTGAAGTAATGGTTTCATTTTTACGGAAAAAAGTGTGTCATTGGATGTCAAAGATCAGTTAATTTATCAGACATAGTGATGATATTACCACAGATCTTAGGTCATAATCTGTTAACAACATGGGCATATTAATTTTAGGTTTTGACCTAAGATAATAAAATTACAATGTATCATATTAATTAGTCATTTTTGTCTAAAAATATCTGCTGTTAAATACTTTATTTAAGTACTACTTAAAGAAAGCTAAAAAGGTTTTTAATTGTTAAAATTCCATTTGAACTAATATTTCAGAAAAGCACTTCTAGAACTTTTTAAATAATTATTTTAGATACTTATTCGAAGCAATTCTTTACAACCAAAAAGAGTCATAATGTTAAATATAACAATGAATTATTTTTTAGAAAAAAAACATTTCCGCATTTTTTCTTCGCGCATTTTTTTGAAAAAAATTAATTGAAAACAAAATTTAATAAAACGCCGATATTTACGATAAATATAATTTATATATGGTAACATAATGTTAGGTTTCAAAGTTTGCAGTTGTGCGGAACCACGATTCGTTGTAATTTTTTTAGCAGGTTTGTGCTTTGGCTCACTTGCACGTGTCAGGGTCCAACGCTTCAGGGCAGGGCATATGTGAACACTAGTATAAAAAGTATACATTTTGGGAATTTTAAAAATATACATTTTTGGGAAATTTAAATATAATTGGGTTACTTAACATTGGGAAATTTGGTACATAAAACAATACGTGAAGTGTCAAGGTTTAAAAAGTAGAAATCAAACAATTTTCTAGGTTACTCTTATAATAATAAAACAAAAACATTAAACAAGTTGAGTTGCCTAGAAATGCAAAACAAATACTGAAAAATTTAATATTTAAAGAGAACAAAATTTTAAGACAGGGATTGATTGTTTATTAGATAAGAAAGAGTTAGTAAAGTCAAGCAAAGAGTTAAAGTTTGAGTTAAGCCCCGTACGGGCATATCCTCTAGGATATGCCCGTACTAAATTTAATTAGTTCAAATAAGTTGTTGGTTTTTAATGCAAAGTTAGTTGTGATGGTCCACCGGTCTCATGGTCCCAAGAAGATAATTTTTTTACATTTTGAAATTGTTAGTTTTAATAAATATAACTGACTAAAATAAATAATTTTAACAAGTGTCTTTGGTAGATAACCATACATGTAACGTAAAGACCTTTTAATAACACTCTGTTCACCAATCGGTATTTATGTTCAGATCACGAAACTATTGCGATGTTAAAATAGGAATTAACAGATTTGGATAAAAACTGTTTTAAATTTTGAATTTTACTCTTTGTTTTGTATGTAGAAAAATGTATTTGTGTTTTTTTTTATAAAGTTTGGTATAAAACCATAACAAACAATAATTATAACGAATTAATAGTGATGTGAAATGTGCCCCTTCGGTTGTATGAATGTACCCCACTAATGGGGTACATTCATACATTTTGCTTTTTTTTGTAAAAGTCTTATGGTAACTCGTGCATGTAGATTTTCAATAATATTAAGGTTCTACTACAATATAAAATAGTTAAGCTACTAGTGTGTCATAAATTAAAAGAGATATACCTAAAACACGGCAACCCACAAAGCAAAAATATAAAAACGGTATGAAGCCTTCCCACTTTCCCCTATAGTTAGACCCATAGATATTTATTTCATTCTGAAAGCGATGCCGCCAAGTACACAAAAAATAATGAAGCAAATAAACCCTTTTGTGAACAATGATTTATTGCAGCAAAAATATTCAATCCGACGACTACACCACGCGTTACAGGTTTTATGGTACGCCAGAGACGAAATAAGAGGATGTTTTCTAAGTACGTGATACGTGTTTTCGCAATATTTGTATTTATTTATTTAAAAAATATGTAATCAGGCTCTGTCAGAGGCTATGTGCTTTCAAAAGGGTTTGTTTACTGTTGTTTATCATTTTTTGTGTAGTTGGCGGCATTGCTTTCAGAATGAAATAAATATGGTCTTAACTATAGCAACGTCGGACAAAGCAAAAAGTTAGGATGGCTAATTTTTGTGATATGTTGTTCTCCCTCCTCTTTCTAGTAGATCTTCGGCTGTCTGGCTGGCGGTAGCGGTTGTGTTGGCGCCCAGCTGTAACTATGACATTTAGAATTGTCACTAATATGTCAAAAAATACAGAGCCCGTACTTCGTATCTCGCAAGAAATAAATTTCTTCTCTATTTTCTATTTCCTATCTATTTCGAACTCTGTAAAGTCTTTCGGCTCGTTCCGCACTCAGTTCCTTAAATTCCACACCACATATTAAACCCAAAACGTTCTTGATGTTTTGATATAATCTTAACACGCGGATTTTGTTGAGCCTAGTAATGCGTATTGCAACTGTTGAAGATACCATGATTAGTGACCATACTTTCGTCGGACCATATTTTTTTAAAAAGAAATTTAATTTTTCTTTACACGCGCGTGTATACCACTCGCAATAAAATCGGCGCGTTCGAAATCTCCCGGTTTAAGTCCTTGGTAAATCTTAAATTTATAAGGGTGATATCTATTTTTACGCAAAAAAATTGAGCTGTGGATTTGGCTACTCCTACATTTTGTTTAATTTGCCAAGTTAATATCTCAGGGTTCTCAACAACTGCTTGTAAAACATTATTTGGGGTTTCTTCTAAAGGTTCCTTTTTTCGAGATAAAATTTCAGGCCAGCTATAGGAAAATGGAATTACATGGCTGTTTTTTTCTAGATACGTATAAAGATACCTTTCCGCTGTATTTACAGTATTTTTGTGGCACAAAATGTAACACGTTAGCATGTTAAACTTTACTTCATGACTATAATTGCCACCCGGCATATTCGACGATAATAACACAATAGATATTAACTATTTACCAATAAACAATAATAAAGACAACAGTAACAATAAGAACAATTGCTCTAAAAACAACAACTCGACAAACAGGGTAATAAGACAAATATTATTTTATAATGATAATAAATTATGTTACAGATACGGTAACGGGTAGAAACTTTCAAGCATTTGTATGCAAGGCCTACTTAAAAATAACTTTAAAAAAATAGAAAAATGCATTTTTTTAACTAAAAATTTAAATATGGCATGTGATACATCGTTAAATTTGTAATTAAAAATGGGATCAGATACTGGGTGTCCTTTTTTCGTGCATTATAAAAAAATAAAGTTGATGATGGTTTCTTGAAAACGAAACGTCGGGTATAAAATCCAAAAATACCATCATGTAGTAGCTAAAAAGTGCCAGTAAAAAAGTGTTATTAGATTTTTTATATCTCTTCAAATAGAGTCAGAAAAAAATCGATATAGTGAAATTTTAGTTTTTGCCAAATATCTCAACAGGCCATGAAAATTTGTTGTAATCTTTTAAAAACACAACTATTTTCTAATTTCACCCAAGCTGTATCTCCAAAAGGTACTGAGATTCCCATGCTTAAGATCCTTATCTTGGACACACTGTATGTATAATAAACGCGCCATTAAACACATACCTGTACTAACGCCCTTTAGTAAAAACCCTTAATATCGTAGCAGAAAAATAAAATAGTACAGGAAATTAATGATCAGCTTACCTGCGAACAGCTCCTGCCGACCAGCGGGCAGTCTGACTGACATTTCTGATTAAACTTCCTGCTTACTTCTTCCGACGTAGATATATGTATCGACAAAATTGGTATTAAGTTTACTTAGTTCAATGAATAATTTATACTTATTCATGGATACAGTGGAGAAGTTTAACTTTGAAAGTATTAAAAAGGTCGGGGTGTTTCTGAATTTTAAGGTTGTTATATGATTAAATAACGTATGTCCTAAAAGTTTTGGCACACAATATTTATCGGTTTTTTTTTAATAAAGAAATTTATTTAAACACTAACTAGTTGTCATAAATTACAACTCAATACTTAACTAAACTATACTATCGAATTATGTGGAGTGGCCCATTCTGCTCTGCCAGACGCAAATTTCTTCGAATGTCTCTCATGAGGTCCTGGACGGAATTCAGTTCAATTTCTCTTAATTTCTCGTAAATTCGCCGTCTTAATTGTTTCTCATCTTGTGCTTCCCAGCCTTCATGATAAACCTTTCTAGACAGTACAGCCCAAAAATCCTCTATTGGGCGAGCCTGCGGCAAGTTTGGGGGATTATCGTTTTTGGGAACAAAAGGTATGTGGTGTTGTCGAAGCCAGTTGTGGGTATCTCTTGAGTAATGGCATGATGCTAGGTCTGGCCAAAACATGATATCGTCATTAGCATGATGTTCGCGGACAAACTGAAGCAATTTGGAAAGGCAGTTATCAATATAGCTCTGACTATTCAAAGCTTCACCCCTCACTCTTCCCACAAAAGGTCGGGATACACCCCTGTTAGAAATTGCGCACCAGACAAGAATTTTATCTGCAAATTTCGCATTATGTTTGTATCCAACATTATCAGGGCATTTCTCTACGTTATCCGTATAAAATCCATCGTTTCCCTTCATTTCAGAATTACTCAAAGTGAAATACTTTTCGTCATCTAAAATCATGATTTTTTCATTGGCAAAATGTACCCGCCTCAGTTGACGACAACATCTTAATATACGAAGAAGCTGCACTTAAGAGTATTTGGGGCACTTACGTCTCTTTCGATATTTAAGACCATTCCTCCTCAATTCCAACGATATCGTACTCTTAGAAGATCTGTATTGCCTAGCCAGTCCTCGTTGACATTCCAATCTGGTTTTTGCTCTTCTCACCAATCTCTCTGACCTCTGTGCGGTAAATGCACGTGGTCTTCCACTTTTGGGGAGATTCAGACATGGCATTCCCTGCTCGCACTCCGCTATAGTTCTATAAATGGTTCTGCGTGAAATGTTTTCATTCTGGAATATTCGACAGATTTCAGCTTTGGGTATCCGCCCAACTAACTTGTAAATACTTTTTCTTATTCCTAATTTATACGACATCTTAGAGCGAAAACTTCAAAACAAATAAATCTTAACTGACAGTAAATAAAGTAAATAAACTTTTGTTTTCAAAGGCAACTTAATATTATTTTGTTTTTGTTAAAATTAAAGACAATGAGTTTTGTTTTTTTTTTTATCTCTGGACAAACCACGAAGGCTAAAAGCCCAAATACTAACGTACCGTGGGTGTCTTAAGCGAGGTAAGAGGGAGTTTGTTGACACGGGACTTAAATACTTGAAGATTTGGAGGGAAGGAAAGACCTCCGCGGGCAGCAGGTTCCACAACCTAGAAACTCTAGGGATAAAAGAACGAACAAAGTGGGAAGTTCGGGGCCTGTCCAGTTGGACCGTATAGGGATGCATACGCGCCGGAACCACGAGTTTCTCTGTTGGGAACCGTAAGTGGAGGAACTATACTGGACAATTCTTCAGAGCAGAAGCCATGGAAGTACTTATAAAAAAGCGATAAATCCCCCACAGCCCGACGATGTGCAAGAGAGGGAAGCCTTTCTGTAAGTGAAGGATCATTATTGAGACGAATAGCTCCTCTTTGAATAGAATAGAATAGATTTGTGCCAAAACTTTTCGAACATACGTTAAAATTTAAAGCCGCCGTCCAAACAGAAATTTTTTATACCATATTTATTGGGTCTATCTTTAATGGTTTTGGAAATATAGCCATAAAAAACTATTGGGCAATTATTTCCATAATATAACCTACCTACATAATTGAAATTTTCACTTATTCTTTATTCTTACCGAATTAACTAAACAAAGTGATATAATTATTTATTTTGTACTATAAAAAATAAAAAAGCAGAACGGACAAAAAGAATTTGCGAACCTGGTGCAATGAACTCGGAATTTACACACTTAAGAAACGCGCTTATGGCCAATGGATGCTCAGAAAAGGAAATAGACAAAGCAATTGCATCCAAAAGATAATCGCAAAATCAAGGAGCAAAGTCCACCAACGGCAAGAGCCTTCTTACCATACATTCCGAGGGTAACGAACAGAATCGGTCGCCTACTAGAAAAGGTCAATATTAAAACTATATACAAACCTACAAGAAAAGTAAAAAGGGTGTTTAAGATTACCAAAGGACAAAAAGGGAGCCACTGGTATGCCCAGGATTTTATCGGATACCGTGTACATGTGGCAGTACATGGGACAGACTGACAAATCAGCCGTAGCGGAGCACACTTTTTCAGGCACAGAGCACCACATAAAATTTGAAAATACCCTGGTTCTTGCCAATGCCTCATCCTACCATGCCAGACTGCCATAGAGATACACAAACAAACCAACAGCTTCAACAAAACAGAAGAATCAATAAAGATCAATAAAACGTGGATACCAATCAAAGTCGGTCTATGTGGGGTCGCGACATTCGACCATATTGTTATGACGTGTTATGACGTCACATCTCCCATTTTTGGCCATGTTGTTTAGTGCCGGAAATATACAGTTTATTGTATTATTAGAACAACCGTTTAAACAACAGTTTTTAATTATTATTAAGTTGTAAATTCTTTTTTACTTAAAATAAAAAACATTTAAAATTACATCTTTCAACAAATATCACTACCAAAACAATGCAAAATGAAATGCGCAAATTCTAGACGTCACTGGATTGATCATCAGCTTTGATTTTACCCAGTCTTGCCAACTTTTCTCCGTGAAGTGCCCTTCCTTGCGTCCCCGACCTCGAACCGCCTAAAAGTTAAGGATGTGTCGCAACCTTATAAATATAAACTAACACTGGATACCAATTCTAAAAACCACAAAAATAGCACCACGGCAGGAACAACAGCTGCGCAACGACCAACCGGAACAGGCCCCGCCCATCCAAGCTGTCTATAAATACTCGCTGCGTTCGCGCCGGGACACCATAGAAAAAAGAAACTAAAAGTTTAGAACACAAAGTCCCTAATAAAAATTGTCACACTAATGCGACATAGTCTGCGGTGGTCGCGAACTCAACTAACCACTGATCGATTATTTCTTTACAGAAATTTTCATGTAAAAAATTTGTTTAGCTGCGCCATCTCTGTAATCACTTTAGTACTACATATTATAGAAATCTACAGTGGGGTTCTATTCACGTTCACCATTTTGTCAATATTAATGTATTTCGTCAGTGGAATTCGCAAAGTTCCTGCATTCTAAAAGCAATACCGCAAAGTACACACAAAATGATAAAGTAAAAAACCTTTTCTAGAGCCTGATTACATATTTTTGAAAACATTGCTAAAAAAGGGTATCACGTACTTAAAAAATATTCTCTTATTTAGTCTCTGTCCTGTCAAATATGACGCATGGCGTGAGAAACTAGAAACCGGTGGGGTTAATTTTTTTTAAGTAAACAATTTTTCACAAAAGGGTTTGTTTACCCAATGATTTTTTTTTATTTGCGACATTACTTTCAGAAGGAATTATAGGTGGGCTCTGCTATAACAGTATATCACAAAAATCTTGAAAAACAGTTTTTTTTCTAACATCATTAACCAGCTTCAGTAAAAAAATATAGTGTTTCATATAAAAAATACAACATTTGTGGCGTAAGTCTTTTGTTTTTAATGCAATTTTTTAAATACAATTTTTAAATTCTCCGAGCTAAAATACGTTGATGAATTTCTTTAAAAATATGGGAAAAGTAAAAAAATATGCCATTTTTCCATTTAAATTAAATACTTTTAACTTATTTTTATTGTTATTAATAGCATATTAAAGCCTCGTTTTCACGGTGATAGTTTTCGCGATAGTTGCTTTCATGATAGTGACTGTCACATGAACTATCGTGAACTATCACCATATAAATAACCCGATAGTAGCTATCATGCTGTCGCGATAGTACTTTCGCACTTTCTCGCTTGCCTAGATAGTTCGGCGTAACTTTCATGATACAAGTTGTTGTTTGTGTACGAATTGCACGTGGTACGTGATTTTAACAATAAATGATACAAATAATTGTGGAAACTGCAAAGAAAGTTAGAATGAGCCCTAGGCCATTTGGCATAAAACATTTTTGAGAAAAATATGAAAGGTTTTATTTCATGTTTATGGAAAAAGCTCTCTCGATTTTAAAAACAGAGCGGGACCATGCGGAAGAAAATCTGTTGCTCTTACCAAAACTTTCTACATTAATAATAATAATACATTGGTTACTACCTTAATACTTTTTATACGTGTAGACACCTCAATTTCATAATAGGATTATCGAGGTTACTATCATGAAAGCACTTTCTCAACCGTGAAAACGATGCTTAAAGGAGTTTTTTGTTGTGGTAATACTGGTGTCTGTGGAATCTGTTTCTTTCACCTCTTGAGTTGGTTTGGCCAAAGCATAAATTTCTTTTAAAAAGGCGATGCATAAAAATCTTTTATTGCCTCTCGCTAATATTTGTTTCAAAATGTTTTTTTGTACTTTTTGCACTTGTGCGGAAAAGTGACTCTTTCAGAAGTAAAATGCGTGCGATAAAGTAAACTTAGTCACAGGAAAGTAGAAAAAGTAATTGAGTAGTTCTCAGAAATTTGCAGAAATCGTGTCTATGCCTAGTTTTATATACTTTTAATGGTGTATCGAAGACTTAGTATTTTTTCATTAAAACCATACTACGAAAGCTGCCTAAGCCATTCTTAATTTAAGCTTCTCAATCTCACATTAATATATGTGAGGTAACCGAATATTCTAAATATCATCGTGTCCCAAACTTAAAATGTTAATAATTATACTATTAACCTATTGTGTTTTATGAATTTGACTAGTTTTGATCAGTACTTATATTAAAAATAGTTTAATTAACAGTTGCCCTTTTTATTAGGTACCGAGTAAGAAATTATTGGAAAATTAAATTTTTATCTGTGTCCCAAAAAAAAGAATTATTCCTTATTTTTACTAAAATCTGCATCATACTTTTGAATCGGATCGTAAATTGCCGAGCTTATGAATTTTTGCAGTTGGTAGCATTGCTAATAAAGCCTTACTATCATTATTGCAAGGCGCGAAGAGATGTGTTGTTGTCAAGAAGTTTCTAAATAAATATTACATTTTCTGTTCTATACCCTCACATCATTTAATTAAAAGTATTTATTTTTATTATTAATAATCACTGTGATTTTTTACATGTTTTAAGGAGTGAAAATCTTGCCTCCAATTGGAAATTGATTTGAGATTATGCTCGGCTAGTTTTGGTAGGTTATTAAGGTTATGTTTGATTTTATCATCCCCTCACTATCATTCATTTGTCTCCCCGTGGCCTAGTGGACAGAGCTTTGATCTTCGAAGCCAGAGGTCGGCGGTTCGATTCCCAGCGGGGGAGACATATTTAGGTAGTAGTTATTTAAAAATAACGACCGTGGTGGCACTACCGCGTTGTCTAAAAGGTGCTGTGAAATGCAACTGCATGTTTCAGTGCTTGGACAACGTTGACGGAACAGGGGAACGATGGGTTAAACATCTAATAACCCGACACCCACGGTACTCTGGTATTTAGGCATAGACCTTCGTGGGATGTCAAAAAGATAAAAAAATTCCCTTACTATAATGAGAGAATGGGAATTTATGAGGGAATGATAAAATCAAACATAGCCTTACGAAAACTAGTCATACATAGAAATTTTATTCTGATTAATAATAATTTATTTTAGTAAATCTTATTTATAATGATAACTTCAGTTTTAATATTTTCAAAACAAAATTCTACATTTTCATAATTGATTTTTTTATCACCATTTTATTTTCATTTAAATTAAGAAAAGCTGGGAACCACGTGCAAATTCGTGAGAACTACTCAATTATATTTTTTTACATTACAAACTGCCTCTTTTTACTTTAATTGACTTTTGGGACTTTCACAAAAAAAATAACAGGTTAATGTGCTGGTTTTTGCCAATAAGAAAAAAATGGTTAATACGGATTTTTATGGTGGTTTACTTTAAAACATAGTATTAATAATTGTTTTGTATTAAGTTGTCAGTATTTGTTATACATTTTAAGGCGTTAAATTTTGCTAGAAATATGCGAATTAAAAAAGAAACGTTTGCACACATGCATGTGTATTCAGGCCTTTACACCACATAGAAGGCGCAACGAAAGTATTTCACAGAAGTAACTATTAACTAGCGTGTCTTCGGTTAAAGATAGATGCATATGAATAATGTAATCTCAAAACTTACTTCTAGTGACATTGGGCTACTTTCTGTGTTCACGCTCAGGTGAGCTGTATCTACACTGCCCTACACTAAACCTATCTTTTAACCAAAGTCGGTCTATATACGGTCGCGACATTCGGCCATATTGCTTTGACGTGTTATGATGTCACATCTCCCATTTTTCGGCCATGTTGTTTAGTGCCGGAGATATACAGTTTATTGTATTAGTAGAACAACCGTTTACACAACAGTTTTTAATTATTATTAAGTTGTAAATTCTTTTACTTTAAATTAAATTAAAAACATTTGGAATTACATCTTTCAACAAATATCACTTTCAAAAAATGCAAAATGAAATGCGCAAATTCTAGACGCCACTGGATTGATCATCAGCTTTGTTTTTACCCACTCTTGCCAACTTTTCTCCGTAGAGTGCCCTTCCTTGCGTCCCCGACCTCGAACCGCCTAAAAGTTCAGGATGTGTCGCAACCTTATAAATATAAACTAACCTTGCCTTCCAACAAAATAACACCTATTCTCTATTTCCACTTCTACTTAAATTAAATAGTATACTTTTTTCTTATAGGTAAAACAAATTTAAAATAATAATAATAGTAAAAGTTTAAAAAGCTTTCAGCTGATACTGGAAGTACTCTTAACTTTTTATGTTAAATAAAAGTTTAAATTTTTTTCAATATTTTTTTTTTTTTGATAAATCAAATTTAAAAGATGTATTATGTATTACAAAATGGTGTTTAAAGACCATTTAATGCCATTTTCTTTAATAAATCACATACAAATCATAATTTAAATTTTGCATGAAATTAGCAAGAGATAACTGGATTTAAAAAAATAATAAATCAACTGTTAAAATTGTTTATTTAAAATTCTACACTATAAAACATTTTTAATGATATAACACAAAAGATTGTTAATTCAAAAAATGCCACCATAAAATATTTGTTTTACAACATAACGAAATTCTTAAATAAAATAACTGTATCTAAATATCTTAAAAATTAGCAATGTGCTTCAAAAATTATTTTTTTGCCGTCAGTTACATTAAAAATTTAAATTACAAAATGCATGGCTATTGACTTATGAAAATAGTACATATGATCACCGCCTGTGAAGATGTAAAAGTGTATTTTTGGCCAACTAATTTAAAAAATAAGTAAAAATAATCCTCTTGGTTGGTTTTTTCTAGTTACATAATTATTTTCTAAAACTATAGATGTCTTTAATATGATATAATGGGTGTAATTAAAAACGATTTCTATTTGAAATTAAGGCACATTTATTTTAAATGAGAAAGCTGGTGATTCGCATTCTACCTGTACAGGTAATAATCAAAGGTTTTGAAAACATTATAAGAAACTTAATTTTCAATTTCTTTTCTTAAGATAGGTTTACCAAAAATATTTTTTTAATTGCCAGACACCTTTATTATTGATAATTATACAGTCGTCCCCCTTCTAACTTCTGAACCGTTCGGTATATTTGGATAAAACTTGGAACGAAGGTATGCATTTTTTGACATATCAGTGACAGCTCTAACGGTCAAGGTCACAGCTGGGTGCCATCGGAACTGCTACCGCCAGTCAGACAACCAAGGATCTACCCCAAAGAGGAGAAAAAACAACATATCGAAAAATCAGCCAACATAAAATTCTTCTTTTTCCGACGTTGCTACCTCCCGGACATATGTTGCATTGTGTGAAAGTTCTGGTTAGGAGGAATTCGGTGATATAGGGGTTGCTGGGTTTGTTTCCTGCGGTTTTGATGCAATTGATTAAAACTGCATTATACGATAAGGATAGTTTTACCTGAAAAAATCTGGCTGCCACAGGTCACACGTGCTTATATTTCAAACTTAAGAATTTTAAAAATACCTTTATTACTTTTTGGGTTTAGAAATTGATATATCATATCGTTTTTAGCATATAATATAATTTGAAGCCGTTCTTGATGAAAACCTCATTATAAAACTGTCTCACAAATCTTGACAAGGTATAAACTTACTTTCTGTCGCTTTTTTTTAACGACTTTTATATGCTGCCACCGAGTCCACCGCAGAAGCGGCGACTCACGCTCATTTTCTTGACTATCTAATACTGTTTTACTGCTACAAATAAAATTTATTCGGTATAAAATTGGTATGAAAAATATAGCGCTACCTCCTTACTATAATCTGACGCGCACGACAATTTCTGATGGATATATTTTTGTTTTTCACAATCGCCCCTGTATACGAGGCTCATATTTGGTGGAGGATTTAATCGGGTACTAGGTATCCTCTGGTATATTAATCTGCCGCGCTGTAGTAACTTCTGAAATTCCCTCTTGGGCTTCCCTACCATTGTCTGCCCATTCAAGGCATTCTTTTTTTTTTTATTTAAGATTTTAAAACCGTTATCATTTTTGTGCGGGCAGTGTATACCAAAGTGTGTTGCGCCTAGACAACATGGTTATATAACTCTTTGCGACATTGGTACTATATAATTTAGGTTCAGTCGCAATTTTAAAAATTACATTTTAATATTTGTGTAATTTTGTAATATCTGTCGTTTTTCTTGCAAAACAAAGAGATTAGTCGATGCTCGTATGGAGAGTATAGTACAAGTACACACATTACCTTCTATTTGGTAAAGCTTAAAAAGATTAATGGTAATGCAATATGCGGGGTAATTATTTAAAAAGTGCCAGTTTACTATCAAATTCCTGAGGATGGCCATATTTTCGAAACTATTAAAAATTGGATAAAACACATAAATAATTTTTTAACGCTCATTGATATATCTTTTAAATGGTGATATAATATACAGGGTGTTCCATTTAAAAAAAGTATTTTTACGATACATCAAAAACTCTATGTTCAATTGTTTTTCTGTTGGTAGCGCGTTAATTAGCGGAAAAATACTACAACTTTGCTAATTTAACCGACTTTTTATCTCCAATAATAAAGAAGTTAGGAATAGTGCCGACTTAAAAATGATCACCCTGTATGTTACGTTACTTTCAATGCATCAGGCGTAGGGCGTTCGTAGGTCTGATGTGTAACGGGATTTAGAATTAGGATGTTTTTTACTTCGTTTTCCATTTCGTATTAAGGATTATGAGGAATTTAAATGCATATAAAAAAATACCGTATCAGGTAATCAATCTCTGTACTGTACAGGGTGTCCCATTTTGGTTGTCCCTTATGGGAAACTTGGAAACCATAAGAGATATTAAAAATCTGATACCCCATCCTCGAGCTCTTTTTTGGAGAAAACATTTATGGTAAAAACAGATCATCGCTATCTCGAAGCGTTTCAGAGATACAGGTGATTCTCGATTTTTTCACTTTTTGAAAAGGTCCTGTAGCTTTGTTGTTATTACAGATACGAGAAAACTAATTACACATTATACAGACACTTTTTTCCGTAGAATCCAGTGGCGTAGCCAAAAAATTTGTTTGAGCTGTCATTTTTGACATATGACCCAAACATGTTTTTTTTTATTAGGGACACCCTATAAATAATTAGGTAATTAAATTGCTTGTTTTTTCTGATTAAAATAATATATCATAGTAGGTGGTTTAATAAATTTTTACGTCAAATATTGGAAAAATTATGATTTTAAAGACGCATTTTTTATTTTTAAAATTTAAAATTTCCTACCACTTTATTTATTTATAAATACATAAGTATGAAATTTTGGTAAATAATATATTGATGTAGAAGATTATTAATACGCATAATAAAATGATACACGGTGTCTCAAAAATTAAAATAAATTTTTTTTATTTTAAAATTTAAAAATTTCCTACAATTTTATTTATGAAAGTAAAGGGATGAAATTTTGGTATTTGATAAATGTGATGGTGAGAAATATTATTATACCTAAAAAAATGATATAGAGTGTCTCAAAAAATTAAAATGATTTTTTGTATTTTTAACATTAAAAATTTTCTACAATTTTATTTATTAATATATAAGGATGAAAATTACGGTGGATAATATATATGATAAGGAAGAATATATTATTATATATATATATATATATATATATATATATATATATATATGTATATATATATATATATCTATCTATCTATATATATCTATATATATATATATATATATATATATATATATATATATATATATAAATGATACAGTGTGTCCCAAAAATCAAAAATTAAAAAAACTTGATAAATTTTTAAGTTTAATTAATATAACTTGTTTATTATTGTTGTTGTAAACTAATTTTTTGTTTTTCTTCGGAAATGTCTCCTGAGCTAAGGGATGACAGATTCCTTTTAAAATAAAAATATAAAACAATTTAAAAAACAGATAGTAGCCGCAATGCGTCTTTAAAATCATAATTTTTCCAATATTTGACGTAAAAATTTATTAAACCACCTAATATGATATATTATTTTAATCAGAAAAAACAAGCAATTTAATTACCTAATCATTTACAGGGTGTCCCTAATAAAAAAAAAACATGTTTGGGTCATATATCAAAAATGACAGCTCAAAAAATTTTTTGGCTACGCCACTGGATTCTACGGAAAAAGTGTCTGTATAATGTGTAATTAGTTTTCTCGTATCTGTAATAACAACAAAGCTACAGGACCCTTTCAAAAGTGAAAAAATCGAGAATCACCCTGTATCTCTGAAACGCTTCGCGATAGCGATGATCTGTTTTTACCATAAATGTTTTCTTCAAAAAGAGATCGAGGATGGGGTATCGGATTTTTAATATCTCTTATGGTTTCCAAATTTCCCATAAGGGATAACTAAAATGGGACACCCTGTACATGCTGTCCGGATTTCGTTGCAATTACAGGGTATCTTGATTATAATTAAAGATAAAGACTTTCGGTTTTGCAAACTGTTGCTACTTTTTGATAAAACGAAAGCTGACACTTTTTTCTAAAGAATAAAAAATATAATGTCTATTTTATCTAATGATTTCAAGAATAAAACGGATAGCTATTAGAAATCGGTACTTACGTATTTTCAAGAGACCTGCGCGAGAATTTTTAACCCCACACTGGGAGGTTTACAGGGGTGCTGTTGGACATGCGCAGTTATCCAAATACTTAGGATTTTTATAGTTAAAAAAAGGAGTTGGTACCAATGACAAAATTTGCAGTATTTTAATAAATATAGTGTTTACAACTCTGAAAGCATTTACCTTAACAGAGACAAGACCTCACTCGTCATAATTTGGGATTTCCCGATCGTTAAATCGACCGACGCGACGCCGCAATGTCGGTCAGAATTAGTAATTTGGTGATCGTTTTTGGTTGGTTTCTGTGATTTTCCCCTTACGTGTTTGCAAAAACAGAACCAAAGCATGATTCGTTGAATGGTGTTGTTTTGCAAAGTCAAGAAGCCTGGGATTCCCTATTTCAGAAAATATAGTGTTTACTTATCGGGCCCACAGCCGATTTTAGTATTTGTTAATCTATGTTTTTTAGCTTCAATCACAAATCTGAGGTCACGTTTGCCCTTACCCTAAAAATAAAGAATATTTTAAGCATCTACTGGCTATTTCATTTGACGTTTTTTTCTAGGTACCGTTTCGGTGCCACTTTCGCCGCAGTTTTTAAAGTATTGAAAGAAACAATTTTATTGATATACAAGCCAAATGCAGCGTCGCAACGATTGCATTAAACGCCTCAAAAATTATCTGAACAGAAGCTGCTTTTGCAGCGGAAGCGTTATGTTAACTCGATAAATTCACCTGATTCACCTTTATTTATAATACTAGTTACACCAACCCAGCAAACACTATTTGCCGGCAAAATACATTTTACATATTGGCATTGATGGTAAAGCATTGGCAATTGGTGGCAATATTATGCCAACATCTAATACGCATGAAAAAGTCGACCCTAAATAAACACTTAATTTCAAATAAATTTTACATGCAGGCGAATTGCCGGCAAGCATACAAAAATGGCGGCATACCAATCCTGATTAAATAAAGCATGCCTTTTTGTTGCAGGGCAAATAAATATTGGATTTTTAAAAGCAAACCTTTAACGCATATTCATACTTTTCAAACCATATTATTAACATTGGTATTTAACTAACATTAGAGCAATTTTTTTGATCTGTTTTATTTATAATGGCGGCTAAATAACATTATTTTATGTTTTTACATAATTTAAAGGAAATGGCCTTTTCATAACATTTTATTGTTGGAAATCATGCAAATAAAAATTAGGCCAAACAAAATGTTTATTATGTATTTTTAAGAGAATAAAAAATAAAATGATGGTAAAACTAGCTAGGTTAATTACGACCGAAGGTGACAAATTCCAATTTCCCGCTTAGCCGAAATACAATAAGATTTGATGATTTTGACAGATGAAAATTGCTTTTGTTTATGTCATGTCATTGGTTTGACCGCTTTTTGCAATTATTTTCTACGTGGTTTTTTAGCTTTTTAGTTTCTCTAAAAAAAGAGTTTTTAATAGACATAATTAAGTGTATTCATTACCTAATTAGTGTGTGTTGTGTGATTAATTGGTGATGGCTAGTCGAGAAGGCGAGTTATTCAAGTAGACTGTTAGGAGCTGTAAACATTTTGTTTAAAACCTTTTAAGTTTGTAGTTACTTAAAAAATAATATGAAATGAAGGGAGTTGCCTTATTAAAAGTTTTAAAGACGTGTTAATAAAAAATATTATATATATTTAGTAGTTTTTTTTGACATTTAACTCCTTTAAAATATTTCTCCCTATGTTTTTGATCTAAAAATTGAGTGTAAGTGTCCCTTGAATACTTACTATTTTAAAGTGTTTTCTTTTGATTTACTATCTTTTTTTTAATTTTATTACATACCTTTAATTTTTTTATGGTTTATTGTTACTGTGTAAAAATTTATATTATGTAATTTTTTTAATGATAAAGTTTTCCTGTCTTTTTTTTCTATTTTTTTTCGATTACAAAATTCTAAATATGTTATTTAACTTTTGGTACATTCAACTTATAAAATTTGCAATACTTATTTAATGATAAATCCCATTATCCTAAACGCATTTTTTATCATAACTTATTAATGATGGATGCCATTACATTATCTGCAACACGTGGCCCAATAACGGCCAATTGTCCACTTTTGTGTCTTTTTGATACCTTTTGCCAATGCCTTGTCATTAAAGAGTGTTGGCAATGCCAGTAAAATAAATGTACATGGCCGACAAAAAATGTTATATGGGAAATTAACTAAAATAAAACAATCGTTATTTTACGAAAAACATGTTAGGGGTATATTTTTGACGCTGTTCTATTTTAAAAATAATTATAACTAAATAATCATGATGTTACAAGTTTTATTCTATAAAATTATTCTCAAGCGTTTTATCAAAACCATTTAGTTTTGTTGTGTCAAACCAGTTTTACGAAGGAAGATATTAATACCAATAATATTGTTCAGTTTTAAGGTTAAGTCAAAGAGGGTTCTCATAACTAAAAATTATGTTTGTACAAAAACCCGAATTGGATTTTAAAATTATGGGCTCAAAACACGGTCGTAAGATAAATTTAATTAAAATCGGCAATGACCTCGATACCTAATAAAATGACAAAGAGTTTAGATATTTTCAAGAATATGAATACCGGGTGTTTCTCACAGATGGTTTTCCTCTATAACTTTTTTACCTATTAAGATAAAAATATGAAATTTAATACATCGGTATTTGACATACTAATTGGATTAATTGATCTATTTACTTGTTTTTTATTACTTCCGGTTTAACCGGAAATGACTGCTACTTTAAACATTTTAATGGCACCACCGGTATTTATATGACATTCCCAATACAATGATACCTCATATGTCATTTTTTTGACACTGCTGCTGTCAAAAATTTATTTTTTAAATTCCAATCTAGAGTGCCATGATTAGCCTAAAACGGTTTATTTTTAAGTCAAGTAGTCATGGAAAAATGAAACTAGTCGTTTTTTGTTTTTACGACTTTTTAGGGCAAAGTCAATGTGTGCAAAATCCTATTCATGGTCATATTTCCCTGTCAAAAAATGACATATGAGGTGTCATTTTATTCAGAATGTCATATTCTATCAAAATAAGATAAAATATATCGGTGATCTATTTAAAATTTTAAAGTAGCAGTCATTTCTGGTTAAACCAGAAGTAATAGAAAGCAATTGGATAAACCAATCCATCCAAAATTATGTGAAATAACGATATACCAAATTTCATTTTTCTATCTGAAAAGGAAAAAAGTTATAGAGGGAACCACCAGTGAGAAGCACCCAGTATAAACCTATAATAAAATGTATAAATATGTTATCCAACAAACAAAATTACTTGCCCTATTTTCTTTATAAATAAAACCAATACAAAGTGTTAAAGCCGGTCCTGTTGATAACCTGCGATCAGCTGTTGATTACTTTCTAGCAGTCTGTAAAATCTCAGTCTGCATGACCGCTAGCACCCTGCGCGAAGCCCATGCAAGGGTAATTCAGATTCTCGCTTCATTCATCCATATTATTCTTTAAATCATTGATTTTATCTTCGACACTAAACTTATATTACAGGAAATGAAACATTTCACCTGGCAATTTTTTTGTCCTGCATAAATCGACTTGAAATTTTAACAGAAGTTAAGAAGTAGCCCAAAGTAAAAAAACCTATATCGAACCGAAGGGCGCCAAAACCCTGAGAGTGATTGCCACCCACAATTCCCTAGAAAATGGAAGTTTTATTACATTTTAACCACACAAAATGATTGAAAAAGTAATTCTAAGCAAAAAAATGTTCTCTATGTGTTTTTCCTAAAACTAATACTTTTCAAGTTATTCGCGATTAAAAGTAATTATTTTACGACAAAAAAAACGACGTTTTTAATGGGGTTTTCTCAAATACTTTGAAACATATGCATTTTAATAAAAAAATGAGGAAAACAAAATTGTATGTTTTAAAAATATGAACAAAATTGTTTTATTGTAAATTTTTTCTGTTTCTTTTTTAAAAAACTCTGATTATGTACTTTAAAAAGGGTTTAATAGATTTTTCTCCAAAAATGCAAAATTTTACGTTATTTGATTTTGAATTTATTAAATTTTGGATTTGACGAAAAAAGCTAACAATTAACACTCCGTATCTCAGTTTGTATTGAGTCGTAGAAAAATTATAACAAGATAATTTTGTTTGCCCTTTTAAAACCGGCAATTTTGCTTTGTACAGTTTTTTTAATTAAATGCATACTTTTCGAGTTATTAGCGAAAAACCCATTCAACGTTCGATTTTGATTCGAAAAATTGTTACTTTTAATCGCAAATATAAAAATATCGGTTTTGTAAAAAACATTTTTTGCTTAGAATCACTTCTTCAATCGATTTCTGTTGTTAAAATGTAATATATTCTTTTCATTTCTGTACTATTACGGCTTATAGCTTGAAGCTGTAGCGATATTAGGGAATTATTGGAATAGGCAAATATAGCTAGCAGTATTAAGGGAAAAACCTTATTTTATTACTGCTAAACCTTAACACGCCTATGTAAAGAAGTGTTATTAGTCAACATAACTTGTATTATTTTTAACCTAAAACTGGAATATTATTTGTTTTTATATAGTCTATTTTTTTTATAGTCTATATAAAAGTAATTCTAAGCAAAAATGTTCTCTATGTGTTTTTCCTAAAACTAATACTTTTCAAGTTATTCGCGATTGAAAGTAATTATTTTACGATAAAAAAACAACGTTTTTAATGGGGTTTTCGCAAATACCTCGAAACATATGCATTTTAATAAAAAAATATGGAAAACAAAATTGTAGGTTTTAAAAAAATGAACAAAATCATTTTATTGTAATTTTTATACGACCAATACGAACAAAGATACGGCGTGTTAATGGTTAGCTTTTTTCTTCAATGTAAAATTTGATAGATTTAAAGTAAAATAACGGAAAAATGCTGCACATTTAAAAAAAAACTCATAAAATCTTTTTTAAAGTACCAAATGAGGCCTTTTTTTAAGAAAAAAGAAGTTTTGGTATAAAAATTGGTCAGTATTTAATTTTTTCTACGAAAAAATCAAATAAGACAAGCCCCTTATTACCCCCTAATTAAAATTGACGTTTACCTTTTTGCTGTTCTCTTTATACAGGTATTAATTATACATTCAAAAAGTGTAACTAATTTTAAATGCTTAATTTCAGGAAAATTTAGCCTTAAAGTGAAAAACGATTATTTAAATTTCATATTTTTTACCCTTTTTTTCTAAATAACTGCAAAAATACTGGAGATAAGAAAAAATGATAAAAATTTAAATTGCAGGTTTTTAATGACTAAAATTCTGTGCGTAGATTTTCTGTACAGTGAATACGTAGGGTGTTCAGTAAGATTTGAGATACTTTGTAACTAAACGGTGCAGGAAAGTAACATTGATGTTTTTTGTTTGTACATGTCATGAAATGTCGTAGTTCTACATAGTTATTAGTAAACCATCAGTTTTGCGCCAGTTCGTGTCCAGCGATTTTAGCGCAATGGCGTCGTGGACGACTATCGAGTGCCGTGCAATTTTAATATACAACTTTTCACGTGGGTTATCTCAAGAACAGTGTTTAGAAGAAATGAAGCCTATACTTGGTGATGACTGCCCATCTCGTGCGATCATATACAGATGGTACAAACAATTTCAGCGGGGCTCGTTTACGCCTAAAGACGCCTCACGCTCAGGTCGACCGTGTGAAGTAGTTACCCCAGAAAACATATCTGCCGTCAAAAAGCTAGAGAAACAAACCGACGAATTACCTACCGACAGTTAGAAGAGACATTAAACATAAGTTTAGCAACATTACACACGATCATACATGAGCACTTGGGTTTTAGAAGAAATTTGTACTCTTTGGGTTCCACACAAGTTAACTCCCGAGCAGCAGACACAAAGAGTGAATTGGTGTAAAAAAATGATGTAAATCTAAAGACATAGTGTCGATCGTCCCGGGAAATGAAACTTATCTTTATTATTACGACGTCCCAACTAAACAACAGAATAAGATATGGGTTCTCGAAGGTGAAGAAACTCCGACCGAAGTTCGCAAATTAAGACCTGTAAAAAATTAATGATGGTTGTTTTCTTTGGTTTAAGAGGAATAATTGAACGTGTTGTGCTTCGAGAACAGAAGACCGTAAATGCTCTCTGGTACACTACAGTATGCCTTTCAAAACTTATAGAAAAGTTAAGAGTGATTCGCTCAAAATCGCAACTCGCTAGCTGGTACGTTCATTATAACAATGCCCCACCTCATCGAGCTGAACTTACCAGTCAATTTTTGACAGATGCAGGCTTGAGGCTTTTGGAACATCCGCTTTATAGCCCCGACTTGGCGCCGTGTGACTTTGGGTTGTTTCCTTTTGTCAAGAGCCAACTGAAAGGACCAAAGTTTAAAACTGAAGACGCGCTACTGGAGGCCTGGGACAAAATATGCTCTGAAATTTCAAATGAAAAGTGGAAAGCTATTTTCAGTGAATGATTGGTTAGAATGGAAAAGTATGCCATGTGGTAAAAACTATTTTGAAAAAATCAAATAAATGTACGTATATCTCAAAACTTTTCGAACACCCTAAGTATTTGGCGAGATGTAGTCCTTTAAAACCCTCTATTTACAAACGAGCACCCTTTTCGAGCCCTTTAAACTTACCCAATTTAAAAACCAGATGATTTTAAGGAATTTACTTACAGAGCATTGTAGCCCTTCAAAAACCCCTAAAAAAACTTTTTATTATTAAAAACAAAAGGGATACGTTAAAAAAACAATTAGTTTTTCTTCGAAAAATTTGAATAGGCCACTTCGGAGCATAAAAATCTACATAATATTTTTGCAATTAGATATTATAAATTGCTAAAACTTCTTAGACGTATTACCAATAAAAGAATAAATGTCAACTTTAATAAGGGGGATAGTTAGGGGTTGTTTTATATTTTTTTTCGTAGAAAAAATTAGTTACTGACCTTATTTCTATCATAACTTGCTCAATTTTTAAGCTTAATTTTTTTCTTTTTTTTTTTTAAGAAAACTCTGATTATGTACTTTAAAAAGGGTTTAATGGATTTTTCTTCAAAAATGCAAAGTTTTCCCGTTATTTGACTTTGAATCTATTAAATTTTGGATTTGACGAAAAAAGCTCACAATTAATACTCCGTATCTCAGTTTGTATTGAGTCGTAGAAAAATTATAACAAGATAATTTTGTTTGCCTTTTTAAAACCTACAATTTTGCTTTGTACAGTTTTTGCGATAAATGCATATATTTCGTGTTATCAGCGAAAAACCCATTAAACGTTCGATTTTGCGTCGAAAAATTGTTACTCTCAATCGCAAATAACTTAAAAAATTAGAATCACTTCTCCAATCAATTTCTGTTGTTAAAATGTAATATTTTTTTCATTTCTGTACTATTGGTATACTTATAGCTTGAAGCTGTAGCGATAATAAAAATTTAACGTTATTTTTAGATTTGGACCAAATTTCCAAAACTTTAAGAGATAGACATATCAAATGTGGTATTTTATTAAAACTCTTTAAAATATCTTTTTAATGGTGATGCAATATACAGGGTGTTCTATTTAAAAAATGCTAGTTTACGAGGGGCCCAAAAATGGAAAAAAAGATTTTACCACGTATGTCAAAAACTAAGTAAAGTATTTGTGTACTAATTTTTTGTCCTTTTTAGTATTTGGGAATACCTAGCCTTGGTATTTAGGAATACCGAGTATTCGAATATTTTGTTTTTACGTATTCAAATATTCAGAATACCAATACTTTTTTTACGATATTCGTATTTGTATTCAAATACCAAATTTCAGTATTCGACCTAACTCTGTTATAGTATTACCTCGACAAATTGGTCTACGTCTTTTCCTTATGGCCAATGGTAAACAATTCCTTTTTATCTTCTGCAGATTTTATTTATTTTTTTACCCTAAATACATGAATATTTTAATTGGTAATACTTTAGTTTTGATTTTATGTAACAAACATTTTTTTCTTTTCACTAAAAGACTTATGGTTTTTTTTTTAAACAAACAAAAATACAAACTCTTTTGAATACCTAATAAGAGCTTCGACAAAATCTTTGTAGGTGTCGAACGCATCTACCGATAAAATAAGTAAAAATTGGTGGTAATTACAAATTAATTTAGATTTTCGGCGCTTTTCATATACGAAAATAGATAAAACCGCCGGACGGCGTTTTTCTTGTTATAATTAGGCAATGCCGCTGGCGGTTGTTTAGCCGGTATTCTTTTTATTTCTTTATTTATAAATTTTTGAATACATTTTCAACTGGATTAAGCCGTAGTGTTTTGTAGTGTTTACATACTATTCGTACCTGGACTCTGGACTAGTAATGAAATGGATGTAAATGATAAGAACACTCTTAAAACCTTTTAGGGGTTGGCTTTTGACAAGTCCCTCACGAATATTCATGCCGCCATATATGGAAGCGGCGCTTTAACCCAGCCTGTCAATGTCAAATGTTTCGGATGTCGTACTGAGCACATGCGTCATTTTCTTTTGGCGGACAAATTTACAACAATGTTTGACATGCAATTTTTAAAAAACTGCCAAAAAAGGTCAGAGTTTTAGTCATGAAACCATAGAGGAAAGTGACCAAATATGCAATACAATTTTTTTACACATAATTTGCATAAACTTTATACATAAAAACATTTTGTAGTAATTATTAACAATCATATATTTGCTTTTTATTTTTTAAAAATTTTAAGTTACATTGATTAATTTTAATATCGATTTTTTTAAGTAAAAAATGATAAAGGTAGCTAAATATGGAATACTATAAACACCAATTAAAGTTAAACTTATTTAACAAAAACTCTTTGGAAACTTTGGTATAACACAAACAGCAACAAAAATAATTTTAAAAAATTATAGATTCAGGCGTCAGACTCTGGATAAAATTAACAATTTAAAGATGTTGCGAATTCGCAAAATTTAAAATCAAGTGGGCGAAAAACTTGAGATCATTTCAATTTCTGGCAAATATTCGCGGGCGCACATGCGTAGAAACACGAGGTTATTAGTCATATGTCATTTTAAAAACAATTTTGTTATTGTTATTTTTATGACATTCTATTAGCTGTTTGTAACGATATTTTTGTGTTCTTTTTCTTAAGTATTTTGTGTCTTTTGATTTAAATTAATATTAACTTTTTAGCCCTTTTCATTTATAATAAATTTGCTATTCTACACCTTTGTTGCCAAATAAATGTGCTATATTGTTTATTCATCACGACAAAAAAATGTTATATTATTAAAAGGAAAAACTAAGAAAATTTTAAAAAACCCAAGCGTGGTGTCACCACCGAAATAAAAAACAATATAAAAATTTGTGGTTTATGTTGTTGCCTACAATTTCGGCGAATTTCGCAGCTGTATTCGCGCATTTAGTGTGACGTTACACGACGTTGACTTTTTTTACCCCTAAAAACATAACATACATATTAGAGGCAGTCTTGCCGCTTAGCTGTGCAAACAATCGCATGCTTAAAAAGCAATAAACTTTAGTTTTGCATAATCATAGGAGTCAGCAGGACCAAGAGCGATAGACTATACTCTTGTCATATTTCTTTCTCATGCGTTTTTTCACACTGCCATAAAGGCTGACGCTAGAGGTATATTTTTAAGGTTTTGAATGGAATCCAAACAAACCCCTCTACCCCCACGCCTCTCCATAAAACAAACAAAAGTTTTTATTGAAAATATACTTTATTTTTCATTTTTGTTACATTAGTGGCACTATTTAAGATATTTTATATTAGTTTTATCAAAATGGATTACGAGGAATCCTTCAGCATTAGTACCATCGATTGAAGTTCGTAAAAATTATACTCTTGTTGACATAGTTAGGTTAGGTGAATGAATATCACAAATAATCACGAAAATTTAGAGTCACAGTGTGACAAATAACCGACACTAGTAGTCACAAACACTTTAAAACACACAAAAAACTTACATAAATCGCGTTATTTTAACTTTTATCACGAATTCCCATAATAAAAATCTATTGTTTGGATTTCTTGCCTGCGTCGTGACGTCAGAACTAAATGCGCGTATTAACATGGAAAAAAACGGGAATTTTTGGCCAAATATTCGCTTTCGCAATTCGCTTTTCGCGTCTGTATGAACTAGCTTGTTGCCGTCCGGTGCGTAACTACACGCACACTTCTTCTCCTTAAGTTTAGGAGCTAGAGTCTTATAAATAATTAAATTGTTTATAACAAATTTCCGATATTTCTGACGTAAATGCAAGTTTAAAATTTTGAACTCAGCGTGTCATAATACATGGAATTCCACTCTGAAACTTCGTCGACTTTGATCGACTACAAAACAGCCCTGGCCCCTTGACTATTACTTCCTCTATTAGGCTCTTATGACAATAAAAAGGTCTTCATTCGCACAGCCATCTTGAAAAATTAGCGGACAATACCGCATTAAATTATAAGAGAGTTCTCAAAGTCAAGCGTACTTTTCATCTTAGTACTTTATTAATTCTTGACAAAATGATGAGCGTAAAAATTTATCTTTATCGTTATTTCAGACCAATATTAGGGTGAATGCGAAAGGAAATTTAGGTTCGGTTTAATTTTTTTTTTAAATATACCGTAAGTTGTTCGCATTTCGCATTCTGCATTTAAAACTAAGAATTTCTTTTTTTTTATATCTTTGGACAAATCACGATGGCTAAAAGCCTAAATATTAACGTACGGTGTATAAGAGGGAAGTACGTATAAAAAGCGATAAATCCCCCACAGCCCGACGATGGGCAAGAGAGGAAAGCCTTTCTGTAAGTGAAGGATCATTAATGAGACGAATAGCTCTTCTTTGAATGGAATTAAGAATGCTTAGGGTTGTGAGGGATGCCCTGCCCTAGATATGAGAACAATATTCCAAGGGAGGTCGGATTTTGGACACATATAAAGTGTATAAATTAGAACGGGAAAAATACTTTTGGGCTCGAAAGAGAAATCCAAGCTTTTTTAAAGCTGCCGTGGCTATAGATATAATGTGTTTATGCCAGTTAAAGTTACTTTCAAATGTGACGCCCACAAGATTGAAGGTGTCTTTGCTTTGCAAAACTTGGCCGCTTATAAGTAGAGGATGAGTATTTAATGACTCTTTTCGGGACAAGGAACATGATTGTGTTTTGGATGCATTAAAATGGACGAGATTTTTGGCGCCCTATCGCTCTGCGTATGTTTTTCAAATTAGGTTTAGTAATGGGTTTAGGAACCTGAAAACTGGAGTGAAGGGTACTATCGTCGGCGAAACTATGAATGGAATTAGTGGACGAGAGAAGGTCGTTGATGTGAAGAAGAAACAATGTTGGTGCCAGAACTGAGCCTTAAGGCATTCCAAAATAAAAAAATAATAGTATATTATGGGACAAACACGGAAAAGGAAAATAAGTATTTCGTGCGAGTTGCAAACTATACTTTTTCCACGAATATTCGAAGTTTATTGTTCCCGTTTTGTGATGGATTATTATTTGTCAGCCGTGGCATACGTACCTACCTATATGATATTATAGCCTACTGCAAATTTTTTATCGAATGTGATTGACTTAATTATTAGTTGATTATACGTACCTGTTAAATTTTATTATACTTATTATTGTTGGCAGTATCACAAAGTGGCGTATCTAAAAAATAGGAAAGTTGACTGGAGCCGATTTTATTGCTTAAAAAAGTTGCTCCTAATAATATCACAAATTGGCACAAGTTAGATTTTGGTAGCTATGAAGTTAAAGAAAAATAATGAATAACTTTTTCAATTTACTAAAAAAATGTGCCCAAAAAATGCATAAAAAGCACTCTTGTAAAATTGAAAAAATGAGATACGCCACTTCGTGATATTGACGACGATATGTGACTAAAAAATAGTGACCTTGGCTAAAGAGTCATATTTAGAATACGAGTTTGTTAAAAGCATACTGTATAGGTAATATTAAAAGGTATATCGGCTAGTAAAGCAACAACAAAGGAAGCACGATTAGTCGTCGAATCAAAACTGTTTATATGCCTGTATTCGCGTTATTTCGTCTTCTTTCCACACATTACTTATGAACGACTTCATTTAGCTGGTTTTGTATACAAATTGTCGTATTAATGCACATTTAAAGGTCTGGCCACACATAATCGAACCGAATTCATAATGGTAAAGGAAAGTGGGGCAGATTGATTTAAAAAAAATGTGTATGTATATCTCCTTGCCCTGTCGCAAAAAAACCAGTAAAATCTTTTTAACCGATAGAAACCATTAGAATCTCCGACAAAAACACAACAGCAACCGCGGTTTTTATTGTGCTTTTGTCGCAGATTCTTATGGTTTCTATTGGTTCTATGGATTGTATTAGATTTTTTCGATGGGGTGTTGCAATTTTGCTATAATGCTAATGATAAACTTGGAAAAATATTATATTAGTATATTAAAATATTTAAATTCCATTTGTATTAATTTAAGGACGTTTCCAAAGAGTAATGCGACCATTTAAGTCTCTAGAGACGTTTTTTTCTCCTATTGAGAATGTATTTGTTTTGAAGGCTTTCTGAGGTTAAATATTTACTTTCGAGTAATTTACATTAATGACTTCGTAATTAAAGAATGGCAAATTTGTTGGAAAAAATAGGTGAGAAAGTTAATAATAGTCCAGACGGAATACCTGATTGCAAAAAATGCCTGTGAGCAAACTAATGGTATTGTTTTGTTAAGTTCATCCTAACTATGTAAGGAAAACATTTCCGGACTAAAATAATGCATTTAGGGGGCGAAGGGGGGAGGTTATTAAGGGTAAAAATAATTTTTTGCAGTTTCAAGCTAAATAATAAATTTTATTGAAAAACGTTAAATTTAAAAGTTGTCGACATTAAAAACCTACAACTTAAGGAATAACTAGTTTTACCCTAACCTCAAAAATTTTCAAGGAAAGTAGGAAAACCTGTTTTTTCGGTTTTTTATTTTTATCGTTTACAAAAATATCAAAGAAACAAGTTTGCATATTTACAGGCTATTTTTTATACAAGAATTTTTTAAATTGTAAAAACATAGTACTTTCCTCTTGAGCAAAATTCACATTTTTTTAGATACCTCGTATACAAGTACCGATCATATGTGTTTTTTTAGAAAAACCTTTTGTATATCCTTAGTTATTGATTCTCAGTATTTGGTAAACATTCTAAGAAAAGTCAGAATAATATTTAATTAAACTTGTCCTAAAACGTCCCTCAGGATAGGACCTACATGTTACATATGCAAATTTTCAAAGCTTATATCTCGAAATCTAGTACCGCAAGGTCTATTAAAAAATTTATATGTATAGAGGACATTTATAAGTATGTTTAGTCGAAGTTTTTAAAAAATCCTAAGAAAAGTGATTTTTTTGGGAACGTCCTTAAACCGATATTGCCAAAAACATTAAAAAAAATTAAACATTCTTTTAGCACAAACTTTTTGATTTTTTTTAAACAAACTGTTTTGATAAATGAATATAAATATCAAATATACAGATCTTTTATAAACATTGGCAACGCCGCTGAAAAGCTCCCTTGCGAAAAGCTCACCCTCATCAATTCTAATTCTCGACGCCGGTATTGCAGGTCGTCGCGACGTCCGTATTGAGCATGACTTGAGAAAAATGACAATCGGGTAAAACAGCTGAATGTCAGCAAAATCGTGATTTTAAAGTTTTTTTTATAACTTAACCGGGTTGTCCACAACGGGGATAGTTAGTGTGTTGATAGGAGATATTATATAAAAAATATTTGGAAATTGCACTATCATGTACAATTTGAAGGTAATGCATTTTAGGTTAGAAGTTATAGGTTAGGAATATTAAAAAAGCTCTTCTAGGTTAATTTTGAATTTGTTATTTTGGTTTTTGCCTGTTATTTTCTTTTACTTTAAAAACTCAAAATCAGAGAAAACCTTGGGTATAATATAGTGGTTTTACTATGAATGCCAAACCTTAAGGGTGTGATTTAGGAAAGGAAAGTTTAAACAAACCCACGTTTTAAATATCCTAACTTTTAGGATACTGGGTGGTAAAATATGAATACAGACTGTTCACGGATGGGATGTACAAGAGGAAAAATGGATCAAACATTTATTATTTCGTAAAAAAGTAATTTTTGATAAAAAATATCGTTAAAAACATATATTTACGAAGAGAAAATAATAATTTTGTTTGTGTTTGATAATATATGTATTATTAGATTTTATAATTCACCAAAAAAAAGAAAATAAATTAAATTACGATATTTTGTAAATTTCTGACTCAATCAGGAACCTAAAGAGAAAAAGTTAAGGAATTCAAATTTTAATACGAATTTTTATCCATGCACATTTTAAGAACTGGACAGTCTGGAATAAAAAACATGTATATTCTTTTTTTACATCTTAAAAATGTTTTAAAAAGATTGGGTAGCACAATTTAAAAAGCATATTAAAAAAGTTAGTTTTCTAAAACATAAAGCAAACAATTTTATATTTAATGAAATTGTAGTAACATGAGTCTGTTTAAACAAAATATTATTTGGCTTTTCTCCAGAATAAAATTTAAAAGTTTATTTAAGATTTTAAGAAAATTAAAACTTTTATACATTATGAAGAACTATTCTGCTCTTCAATATTATAATAAAAGTTATTATTGCTTTAAAAGAAATAAAATAATGAAATATTCAATATTAAGTTACTTACAATACAAAGCTTTCAATCTATAAACAAAGGTTCATTTTCACTTGGTTGAAATCATTTTAATGCAATAAAATAAAATCCTAACAAGACGCCAGACGAGAACTGGGCCAATGGTTGCGTCTCAAAAATGTGGTAAATAGTTTACCAAAAATGTGGTAAACAGTTTACCTAAAAACTTATAAACTTGTTAGAAAACTGAAAAAAAATAAATAAAAATGAAATGTCTGATGGACATTTTAGAGTTTGACATTACTTTTTAAAAAATTAACTGGTAAAAGATACACCTATTAGGTATCTTAACCAGATAAAAAGAATAGTAAAAAATTATTAGCCATATAAAAAAGTATTTTATGTTTTATTTGTTTTCTGGGAGATTAAATTTAAACAAAACATTATTTGGCTTTTCTCCAGAATAAAATTTAAAAGTTTATTTAACATTTTAAGAAAATTAAAACTTTTATACATTATGAAGAACTATTCTGCTCTTCAATAATATAATAAAAGTTATTATTGCTTTAAAAGAAATAAAATAATGAAATATTCAATATTAAGTTACTTACAATACAAAGCTTTCAATCTATAAACAAAGGTTCATTTTCACTCGGTTGAAATCATTTTAATGCAATAAAATAAAATCTTAACAAGACGCCAGACGAGAACTGGGCCAATTTTTGCGTCTCAAAAATGTGGTAAATAGTTTACCAAAAATGTGGTAAACAGTTTACCTAAAAACTTATAAACTTGTTAGAAAACTGAAAAAAAAATAAAAATGAAATGTCTGATGGACATTTTAGAGTTTGACATTACTTTTTAAAAAATTAACTGGTAAAAAAACACCTATTAGGTATCTTAACCAGATAAAAAGAATAGTAAAAAATGTTTAGCCATATAAAAAAGTATTTTATGTTTTATTTGTTTTCTGGGAGATTAAATTTAAACAAAATATTATTTGGCTTTTCTCCAGAATAAAATTTAAAAGTTTATTTATCATTTTAAGAAAATTAAAACTTTTATACATTATGAAGAACTATTCTGCTCTTCAATAATATAATAAAAGTTATAATTGCTTTAAAAGAAATAAAATAATTAAATATTCAATATTAAGTTACTTTACAATACAAAGCTTTCAATCTATAAACAAAGGTTCATTGGCACTCGGTTGAAATCATTTTAATGCGATAAAATAAAATCTCCCAGAAAACAAATAAAACATAAAATACTTTATTATATGGCTAAACATTTTTTACTATTATTTTTATCTGGTTAAGATACCTAATAGGTGTATCTTTACCTTTTTATTATGAGTCTGTTGTACTATCCTATAAATTACACCTGATCGAAATTCACAAATAAAGTAACACAGTTTTACCTATACTACAATCAAAGTTTAGATCAAAAGAAAATCGAAGTAAAGAGGAAAATCTGTTTTTTTAACAAGGAGATAAAAGTGCTTTTAAATTTTTCCAAATTAATTTGCCCCACTATTCTCTATCATGCAACTGTAATGTAATCGGGGCTTAATACGGTTATGTGTGGTTTTAAATTAAAATATAGTACCTTACGCTTTTTTTTAAACAAATATTTAATTTTTTTTTCACTCACTTGTAGGCAAATTTAATTTTTTTTTGTCTTAAGCATGGTATTTGTTAAAAAAAAACGTAATCAGGGGCACAACTGGAATTTTCATTTTTTTTAAAATTCAAAACCTGAGAACTGAGACATAGGACTTATTCCAAATATATACTAGATGCTATTAATCTAAAAAGAACACTTTGGCCAAGAAAAAAATATTGTTTTGGAATTTGAAAAAATAAAATTGTCGACCCCCAGAAAAAAAAGGTTTCAAATACGAATCGTCTATTTGTAGTTTTTTCGTAGATTTTATCAACTATCGTGGGCATTGGTATTTGATATAACCAACTTTTATTCGCCACTTGCCAAATAGTTAGGATTCCTGGACCAAGCCATTACTAACAGGCTAATTTTTTCGTGAGTAGCTTCATTTTGACGAGACGCTCAACTTTTTCCTTACAACGATTTTCGTTGGTGGTAGCTTACAGGGGTGGCAGAAATTAAATGTATTAATTTGACAGATAACAAAAATTTATTACAAACGGTGATTTTCTCTGTTAATTTTCAAGATAATTATCCAAATAAACCAAAAAAATATTTGTCCCACAAATTGTAATGCTGCCGGCACACATTGGGCGAAGTTGTGGCCGAACTCTTTGTCATAACATTTGGCAAACTCTTTGTAAAGAAGCGAACTTGAGAAAAGCAGGGCCGTATTAACTGTTTGAGGCGCCCTAGGCTAGAATTCCCGAAGCGCCTATTTTCCACCAAATAAATTTTAAAGAGCAAAAAAATGTGTGCCAGGCGCCTTACTGCCTTACTTCACCACCCGAAATAAACTTTGATGACCAAAAAAAAGGTAATCACCTTCTTTTCACGCCTATGTCATTCCAAAGCACCTTATTCACTAAGAAATTAGTCACCAAAATTCCGACCCGACCTAAACTTTTTTAACAACTCCCCTGTCTAGCGCCTATTACTCCCTGCCTGGCGCCTTTCATGGCGCCCTTAGCTGTAGCCTCGTCAGCCTAATGGATAATACAGCACTGGAGAAAAGCTGGACCAATTAAGACAAATATAGACGAACTACCCTTCCACACAATGGTTGTTTGCGAAAGTTCGTCGTAGTTGGCCTAATGTCTGGCGGCGGCATAAGGTTTTATTAAAGAGTCCCCTACCACCAACATGTATGGTTAACGATGTCGGGAAAAATAACTACTAACCAGCTGATTGTTTTCCTGTTGATTAAATAATATTTATATAATTTAACTACCCCTGTATACTACCACCAACAAAAATTGTAGTAAGGAAAAAAGTTGGCCGTCTCTTCAAAATAAAGCTTCTCACGAAACATTAGCTTGTTAGTATTGAATAAATAAATAAATGTGTTTTAATTTTTGAGATTTAACCAAAGCTCCTTTTTTTTTTACGGGAGACCCTGTGTCTAAGTATTTTAAGAAGTTGATTTCTTTTGCAGTTATATAACAATATATAATAATTAATATTTTGCATACTTCTAAACAGCGAAACTAACAAAAAATAAATAAAAAGTAGTAGGCAATGGACTAAACCAATATTTATTTACTTTTAAGCGGGATGTGTATAAAGACCTCAATTTAACAAAAATACTAAAACATTGCTTACCCAAAACAATAACAACCACAAAAAAATAGATCCATTTATAATAGCAACCAATCAGTTATCTAAAGTACTTATGAAATTTTTTGCGTCGGTCTTTAATCACTAAACATGGTCAAGTGCTTTTCATTTTGTACAATGCATTTTTGAACTCGGTTTTGAATTGAACCAATGGGGATATAGATTGGAAAGGATCGTTCATTTTTCTTAAAGAGACCTCTTTTAGAATAAATAAAAGTATAAAAACAAACTCAAGGTGTTGGTCTCATTGTTTGAGTGAGACTAATATTTTGAGTTTGTCTTATATACTTTTATTTATAGACCAGGGTAAATAATTTTGGAAACTAAAAAATTATAGGACAATGAAAATCATTGTAAAAGGTAAAAAATACAACGAAAATTAAAGAGAAAATAAATTCCAGGCGATTTGAGTTGGGGAAGGGAAGGGAGGGGAGTTTAAGGGGAAAAATGAGTTTTATCAATTTCCTGGCAAAACTACAAGTCCTACGAAAAAAAGTTTAATGGCAATGTTGTAGGTAGTAAATAGATCTACAACTTGTCCAGTTACATTTTTTTACATAACTTGAAAATTTATGTAAACATTTTTACTAACCATGTTCTTGGTTTTTTATTTTTATCTTTTATAAAAAATAAATTATGCTCACAAAATTTGGTATTCACTTACCTTAGTATGTCACCAACGCAGTGTATTTTTTTAAATTAACATATTTATTTTTCAGCTTATTTTGACTTAACATCAAAAAGCACCCTTATTTTCAATCAAGAATTCACGTGTCAAAATATCGGCTTTTTCAAAAAAGTCGGTAGGCCTTTGTTCGTTAAAATCTCTGCTTTTTAATGGTGTAAAATAATTAAACATTACCAAGGTAAATTTTCTTATAAAATGAATTTCCATAAGACTAGTAATTATGTCGGAAATCGAAAAAAATCGTTTTACCCTTAAAAACTCACCCCCTTCCAATTCTCGACCTGATATTTATTTTTTTGTTTATTTTTGTTATTTTTTTAACATTTTTTATTGGGTTTCATCCTTCTATAATTTCTTTTTGTTTTCAAAAATTATCGACCCTGGTCTAATAATAATTTAAAAAAATCGGATACGATATTTTTGCATGTTCTGAGAACATTTACCATTGTGATGTATATTTTTGTTACACCATTAGAAAGTAGAGATTTTAACGAACAAAGCGAATACTTACTATTTAAAAAATGCCGATATTTTGACACCTAAATTTTGAAGGGGTACTTTTTTGATATTTAATCAAAATAATGTGAAAAATAATTTCACCCTAAAAATTACAGTGTATTTGGGTCATGCAAGGGCACGTTTTTACCTAATTTTGTAAAAATAATTTACTTTTGTAAAAGATGAAAATAAAAACCAAAAACTTGGATATTTGAATTTTTCACATAAATTTTGAGGTTATGTAAAAAGAGTTAAATACAAAAGTTGTAGATCTTTTTATTGCCTATAACTTTGCCATTTAGCTTTTTTTCCATGTGTATTTTTTACCCACCAAGCCCCTCTCCCCCTTTTCAACCTTAAATTGCTTGGAATTTATTTTTTCTTTAATGTCTAGTATTTTCTCTACCGTTTTCGATGGGTTTTACTCTACTATTTTTTTTCACTTTTTACGTTTTTTTAAGACTTCGGCACTATAACGCGATATAGATGTTAATATTTTGTATTTAATCCAATTTTAAAAGTTAACGCAAATTATTTTGCTATTATTAAAATTGTACCAAGTATTCACATCTATAGTAGGTACCATTAATTTGGTTACAAGCCGAGTTCAAAAATGAGTGAAACAAAATGAAAAGCACACATTTTGTACTAAAACACCATCGTAAAAAAATGAATAAGTACTTGAAATAATTGTTTAGTTGCTATTATAAATGGATCTTTTTTTTGTGGTTGTTATTGTTTTGGTTAATAAATGATTTAGTATTTTTGTTAAATTGAGGTCTTTATATACGAGTACATCCCGCTCTAAGTGGGTTTATTATTCATTTATATCCATAAATGACCCACCAATAAGACATAATAAGAACCGACGAATATTAAGAATCACTCATTATTATCTTCTTAACCAATTAAGTAAGCGTGGATCTAATTGCGATATTAAACTAAACACTAAAAACAGAACGGGACACGAATCGTTGTTTTTTTGTATCTCTTACCGTTTAGCCTATACCTTATAATCCCAACCAAAACAAACCCACCCTGTACAATCCACCTCCAAGCTAATCTAATCTAATCCACTTTTTATGACAAAGCAAGAAAATTCAAGAGCCTTAAAAAATTTTGAGTTGAAAAGTTGTCAAGAAACCGTCAAAGCAGGAAGTGTTTTTTTTAATACAAGACAAGACTTTGCCTTTCCAGATAAAATTTCTTATTTTGACCACCCCTATTTAAGATAAAAAACCCCAATAAAAATTTTTTGAAAAGATATTATGGTATTTCCGCTTTTTTTTTTGCTGAAGACTTTCTTTTCGTATCTTTTGTCGCAAAAAAAATCCTTTAATTTATCTAAATTTACTTGCGCATTTAAACAATCAAATTGCGAGGTTACACTACTTAAGTTTTATCGCGGAGGCCGCGCGCAGTACTTACTTATTCATTTGTTTCAAAGACTCGCTAGATATCTAGCAGTACGGTTGTGTAGACCCGCGATTGTTTTTCGCGGCTAACTTTGACGTCCCGACGACGGAAGAATACGACGACGTGAGTGTTTTGTTTCCGTTAAGTTTTTGTTTCCGGTTGGATTTTGTTTACGCGCGCTCAGGCGATTGGTTTTGATTTTTACTATTTTTTGTGACGTTTTTTTCTTTTGTTATTTTGTACTTTTGTGCATGATTTTGTTGTTTAGTATTTCGTAGGGGTAGCTGAAAATTTACGGTAAGTTATTAGGGCACTTAAAGTTAAACGAATTATTTTTTCCTTCCAATTATTTGTTTTTTTCTTAAAAGAAGTTTTTATTTTTTCATAATGGTTATTTTATAAGACATTTTTTAATAATACTTTTTAGTTTGTCAGCTATTAAATTAATTAAATATGTGTTTATTATTATGGAAAATAAATAATTATTTTTTTAATATTGGTAAAATGTTTTGTTTTTGTTTTTATTATTTAAAAAAAGTAAAAAAACATTTTTTTTTGCGTATAATGATAAGACTAAAACTTGAGTTTGAATTTTTAAAGAAGGTCTTTTATAATAGCTTGCCTCTTTACAAAAATATTGTTTTAAATTTATATGAAAATAACAAAACAGGCCAAAATACTTGGGGTCACATTATTATTTACAAAATGTTTAAAATAATTCATAAATTCTTGTTTGCATTTATTATTATTAATAATATGTTTTTTTAACATAGGTATATTTAAATAAGTAAAATAAGAAGGGATGTTTAAATTTAAGTTTGGAATCCAAAATGTCAATACTAGGATTATCAACAATGTTAAAAATAAAATCTATTTTTAAAAATCAAAAAATTGTATAAATCAGATTATTTTAATTATTATAAATTTTCTTTTTATTTTTTTAATATACAGGATGTCCCAACTGTATTTATACACCAAATAACTTCTGCCCCTGTACAAAGTACAAAAATAAACTTAAATTAAAAACATATTTATTCTTATACATTTTTTCCATAAGAGTACTGTTAATATACCAGGTGTCCCAAAATCATATTTTTTTGTCAAGTAGGTTTTTTTGAATGGAAAACCCTGTATATTTTAACAAATTTTGATCCTGTATTAAATTCTACATTAAAAATGTATAAAACACTATACGTCAATTATTGCTGGTTTTTGAGATATCAACAGTATACTTATAAACTACTTGTTAACGATTAAAAGTAAAAAAAGAAAATATTATTTTGGTTCTAAATATTTTTAAATTATTCTGTCACTGTCAGAGTGAAAAATAATATGACATGTTTTTAATAAATGACATAGTTATTTAAAAATAATTGTAACCAAAATATTATTTTCTTTCTTTTACTTTTAAATGTTAATGAATATATCAGCATGCTGCTGATATCTCAAAAACCAGCAATAATTGTCGTATAGTATGCTATAAATTTTTGATGTAGAATTAATTACAGAGTCAAAATTTGTTAAAATATAAAGGGTACTTCAATAAAAAAACCTACTTGACAATGAAAATTGTGATTTTGAGACACCTTGCATCAATTAGGTTTATTTTTGTATCGTGTACAGGGGCGAAGTTATATCGTTTATAAATAGAGTTGGGAAACCCTGTATATGCTTAAATAAAATTTTAAAAAATGAATTTATGTTTCCATTTTACAAAATTTGGTATTAAAATTGATGAAAAAATAAAATAAAATAACAATAATTAAAACAAACCAAATTGGGTAAAATAATTGATTAAAGGAAAAAAAAACTCTTAAATAATGTTGTAAATAGCCGTACGTTAAAGAGTTTTTTTATAAGAAATAAAAATGTAAAGAAAATGAAAGCAAAACAATATCCCTACTTTTTTAACACATTTATTTTTTGTCAATTTAATTTAAATTTTATTCATTTAACTTTTTTATTTTCCTTAGCGATTTCCTTATGCATGTATTACTAATATTTAAAACATTTTTGTCGTAATTTTTTAATATTGTTTTTTAAGTTGTAAACATGTCCAAAAATAGTTTTGGTCTTTTCATATGCTTGTCCCACTTAGAGTCGTAAAAAATATATCTACTTAAATTAAATTTTTAATTGATAATGGTATTTTAATTTAAAAAATAAAATATTCCAAAACAAATTACCCTATGTTTCACTTTTAACAATGTGGATGTACATTGTTTTCTGTTGTGGAATTTCAGGTTTTTCTTTTTTGCGTCTTCTAATTTAAAACGCCTAGTTTTCCTACATAATAATTATGTTTTTATTGAAAACAATATTATTTTATTAAAAAGTAATAATTAATTAAGATGCTTATCATAATTTATTGGTGCACAGACTCTTATCTTGCTAAGTTTTTGAGAAAAAAAATGCTTACCCAAAATCACAAAAAATTAAAGCTCTTTAAAAAGTAGAAACGCCCAGTATATTGAGAACGAAGAATTTGTGGACATACACTCCTCGACAAAAAAACCGGACAAACAAAATTTGGTTTAAATTCAATCTTAACTAACGTTTTGTTTTAACCAATTCCAATTATTTTTTTGTGTAGTTATAGCTTTTTTATTAGGATTATCATTAAATATGGAGATTTTAAATCGTTTTATAGTATAAGGTATAATACAGGAAAGATCTAAATTTTGCGTTATGACACAAATTTTTGAACACCCAGTGTATTGAATTTTAAAGCCCCATGTTTTCTTAACATTTTCTTTTTTTTTTATTTATGTTAGTATTTTTACTCTAAAAGGAAATAGAAAATCTTAAAGAAAACAATTCAATTTAATTATGATGGTAATAATGTAAGGCTATATTGCGAACATATTGGGAAAAATCAAGATTTGGAGGGTCATATTTTAGAAACTTATAAAGATAAATAATACAAATAAAGTATTTTTAAAAGTATTTAATAGATCTTTTTACTGGTGATATTATATACAGGGTGTTATTTTTGAAAATATATTTTTTGTCCTACCCTGTATATCCTAAGAGTTACCAAAAATCTAATAATGATTTGGAAACTACGAAACCAACTTAAGAATCCAATATTTTTATTTGATTTTTATTAATAAAAATAAAAAATTTAAGAAACATTAAAAGTTATAACTGGACACCCGATACACAAATTTCGTTCTCTTATTTAAAAATTTGTATTTTCTTTTAGGATAAAAATACCGATATAAATAAGAAAAGATAATGTTAAAAAAATGAAGATTTTAAAATCCAATTTACTATTTAAAAATGGTAACTTCATATTATTCCCAAGGGTGTTCGAAAATGTGACTCAAAAACAAAATTTGGCTCTCCCCTGTATAACACATAATCCTATAAAACTTTTTGCAATCCTCATTTTAAATATTAATTTTAATAGACGGAGCTACAACTGGACCAATGGATAATTGCGTCCGTCAAGAAAATAAAAAATTATTTAAGAATAAATTTGATTAAAATTTTGTTTGTTCGGTTTTCTTTTGTTTATACAGGGTGATTCAAAAATCGATCACAAACTTAAGGGGGTGATTCTACTTGACAAAATAAGGGTAGAGCTTCATATAATTTTTTTTAATGTCATTCGTTTTCGAGTTACAAGCCGTCAAAGTTCAATTTTTATTTTGGCATATTCGCCATATTGCATTTATTTTTTGACCAATCCAGTTGATATTTGGCAAACAAATCGAGTTTTGTAGATTCTAAAATTTCAAGATAAAAGTAATTTTTTAAATACCGCCAGAGGGCGCTTTACCTAAAAACTTAAAATTTATATACATCGTGACTTTTTCATTTTGACAGATATCGCAAAGCTGGGGCAGCCATTTTATAGACAATCAAAAACTAAAAAATAAGGTACTTTTTATTAAAGTCGATAAACCTCACCGTTAAGGCACCAATAGACATCAAAGTTTTCATCAATTTCAATCAAATTACCTACATACATACAGGGTGTACCGGGTGTCCAGTAACTCAACTGACAAACTTAACCAAACGATTCTACAACAAAAAGTATGAAATAAACTTCATATAAACATATGTCCTAAACCTCTTAGTGTTAGTGTTAAAAATTAAAAAAAAGTTTTTTTTTAAGTATTTAACACACCGTAGTTCAAAAACTAAGACGTGTAGGACATATCATTGTATGAAGTTTTTTTCTTATTTTCTGTTGTAGAATCGCCCTGCAAAGTTTGTCCATTAAGTTACTGGACACCCTGTATGTATGTAGGTAATTGATTGAAATTGATGAAAATTTTGATGTCTATTGGTGCCTAAACGGTAAGGTTTATCGACTTTACTAAAGAGTACCTAATTTTTAAGTTTTTGATTGTCTATAAAATAAAGCCCCCAGCTTTGCGATATCTGTCAAAATAAAAAGTTATGATGTAAATAAATTTTAAGTTTTAGGTAAAGTGCTCTCTGGCAGTATTTTAAAAAAGGGCTTTTGTCTTAAAATTTTAGAATTTGCAAAGCTCGAGTTGTGTGCCAAATATCAATTGGACTGGTTCAAAAATAAATGCAATATGGCGAAAAACCAAAATAAAAATTTAACTTTTGACTCGAAAACGAATGACATTTTGAAAAAAATTATATGAAGGTCTACCCTTATTTTGTCAAGTTGAATCACCCCTAAGTCTCGTGATCGATTTTGAATCACCCTGTATGATTTTTTTTTTATTTGAACTCTGTCTTTTAATATTTTTCGTTTATTTAAACTCTGTATTTTAAATATTGTCTTAACTTTTTTAGGTTGACTACTTTTTAATATAATTTAAATGAAATATAATAAATGTCAATGGTTCTTGTAATTCGGAAAATAGCTTGACGGTTTTTTTCTTCTTTAATATTATCGAATTTAATTTTCAGGTTAAATTTCACCACCTACCTTCGAAACAACGAACGATGAACATATCACCAATCGCCGAAAAAGCCCTAACGTGATTACTACGAACATTAAAAATCCTTACTTTAACAAGGACTCGAACACTGGTCTTTTATTAAAACATAAATTAAAAAAATAAATAGTAAAAATGAGTTCGGTACTGCTTGAAGCAAGGCCATTCAGGCCATTTAAATCTAGTGAGGAATATCTTTACGCAATGAAGGAAGATTTGGCAGAATGGCTGCAAACGATGTATCCACATTTAAATATTGCCGTGGAGAACTTTATGGAAAAGTTGGAGACTGGAGTAGCGTTGTGTGAGGTAAGTAACTGTTTTTAGTATTTCCAGGATTAAAAATATTATTCTCAAAATACTTATTTTCTAATCAAGTGTAAAAAGTTTTGGGGCGTAATCCGGAGCTGTCTTTATGTAAAAAAGATAGAGTTGGTATTTTTATTTTAACACTGTATAGAATGCAATAAAATAATAAAAATTTTCAAATAAAATTATGTCTGGAAATGCTTTCTTTCCGAGGTCCAGAGTGTTAAACTTTTAAGAAAAAAATGCCTTTTTTATCATAACTGTCCTAAAACTCCAGATATATTTACAAAATTTGGTAAACTTCTTTTAACCATTACAATAATTTTTTGCTTAAAAAAGTTCGGGATTTAGAAACCTGCGACAACTCCGATTTTAACAAAATTGGGTGCACGAGGGTTTTTTGGGGCGCTGATCACGAATCTGAAATGATTTTTGGCGGAAACGTTTCGTTCTCGAGATATTCATCATCAAAGTTCAAATTTAAACTAGGCTTATTTTCACTATATTTCCCTTCTTTTTGCACACCATTCTTGATTTAAAGCTAAAGTGTAACACAATATTTAATTTTCACCTTTTAAAACCCCGTTTTTCTACGTTTTTACATTATTTTTGCATTAAATTGCGTCGCTTTTCTTTGATAATGCGGCAACCATACATACACATAGGGTTTCATGGCACACTGGGATTGAAATTATTTAAAGTATAGCTATGCAATTTAATGCAAAAATAATGTAAAATACGCAAAAAAACGGGGTTTTAAAATCGTGAAAATCAAATATTGTGTGCCAATTTAGTTTTAAAATAGGAAGTGTGTCCAAAAAGAAGGGGAAATGTTGTAAAAATGGGATTAGTTTAAATTTCAAGTCTGATGATTAATATCTCAGAACGAAACGTTTCCCCAGATTCGTGATCAGCGCCCCAAAAACCCCGTATACCAAATTTAATCAAAATCGGAGTTGCCGCAGGTTCCTAGAAAATTACCAAAAGTTCTACCAGTGGTGGTGAAGAAAAAATAGTACGCCACTGCTTTTTTGAATCAATATTATTTTTAAAATACTTATTATACTTTAAAGTAAATTTGGTTTCTTGATACGTTTTGTACAACAAACGGTTTTTGTTTGAAAAATAAAAGCCATTTTGATGCATGGCAAAATCGCTAAAATCTGATATCGTGTTTTGTATGTAAAATTCGTTTTTTCTTAATATTTATACAAAAAATTGTTACATACTTACATTATTTATAAATTTATTTGATATTATTAAGTATTTGATCCTACTGTTATACAAATAGGACAAAAACTAATTTTACAAACAAAACATCATATCAGTGATTAGTGATTTTGCTATTCATCAAAATGGCTGTTATATCTTTAAATGAAAACCATCTCTCATACGAAAAAATATCTTGAGACCTAATTAACTTTAAAGTAAATAAATATTTTAAAAATATACTTGATTTGAAAAAAAGCAGCGTCGTACTATTTTTTTTTTTTAAAAATTCAATACAAATCTAGTTCAAACCCGACTTGTAGAAAATTATTAAAAACTTTTACAGCTAATAAAAGTAATGTCATGGTCAAAAAAGTGTACCTAATTTTTAAAGTGGTAGGAGAGTTATGATAAAAAGGCACTTTTTCTTAACACTTTAACACCTTGTATCTCGGAAAAACATTTTCCGGGCATAATTTTATCTAAAAATATAAATGTATTAATTCTAAAATTACCCTATATATACAGCGTGTTTTCTAACCATTATGTCTTTTTATGATTTTTTTTTATGAACATATGTTCGAGTTGCCCTATTTTTGAGCTGCAGAGAGTTAAAGTTTAAAGAAAAATCAATATTTTTAAGTAGCTTTAAAACGCTTTAACCGATTTGGATGAAATTTGGTTAGTTCTGGTTATTTCTGGATGTAAAGCTCCACCCACATTAAATTATTGCTTTTTAACTTAACTAAGTTAGCCCTACTTTAATTAAATTTAGTCGAGTAGCGCCTTAAACAGCACTCTAATTACTATTTTTGAAAAATCCAGCTTTTTATTGTTATACAATTTTTTTGTAAAAGCCATTATTTTTTATGTGAAAAAGTAAGTTTAGACAAAACTCTACAAATTTTACCAATTATATTAATGTGCACAAGCTTTACCTAAAATAATTTAACAAAAAGACCAAGTATTGCTTAGCAAATTATTAAAAAAAAAATAGAGCTGCAGGTCGATTTTTTTGGCACGCCGGCGCTGTGCTTTCTGATTTTTTAAAAAGTTTCAGACACTGAGAGTCCTTCATGACGCGCCGCCACTGTTAAATCTTGTAGCCTAAGGAAGTTTATCACGGTCGCATAGTCGTAGTTTTCTATTTTGCCCAAAGCTTGTAAACGGTTTAACCGCAAATGCTTTGTAATTTGTCGTAATTTTTAGGCGATTGCGACAAAAGATAAGTGCATGATGTAAGGATTAACAATATAAGTTTATTGCGCGTGACAAGACACCGGGTAATAAAATACGGGGTATCCTCAAATGACAGTGTGATGATGTTTCATATTGCCATCTTTGCCGAGTAAAATAAAAATTTTGTACGAGGGCGTAAAATTGCACTTTTACGCCCTTATAAAACAATAATAAAGTTAAATAATTCTTCTTTTTTTTGGTAAAACAACAATTTATTTATTTAAACATATGTTAAAAGTATACTGATTACAATTTGAAACATTAAAAGCTGGGAAATTTTCTACTAACTACAGAGAATGATAGTATATTAATTTCAGCCGTACAAAAATATTGTTTGCACCTTTGGCGTAAGCACTTTTACGCCCACAGCTGGGGGCGTAAAAGTGCTATTTTACGCCCTTGGTACAAAAATTACTATTTAATACACGAAAATGGCGACGGACACCCATGATAAATCGCAGCGATCGACTCCTTAAAAAGAAGGAACATTGTAAGATCAGAAGGATAAGTACAATTAAACTATTTTATCCAACACTTACATATAATATCTACATAATTGATCAGATTTTGAGGATATAAAGTGTACTATAAGTCACTAGTGAGCTAAAGTACCCTTTAGCTCACTAGTGAATTATAGACTTTAGCTCACTAGTGACTTATACTAATTCTTTATTACTTCCACCATTTCACAATTAAAAAAATAACATAAAACAACTAATATATTATACTACAATTTATTCGTGTTTATATTAACAGTAATTGTTATATTAGATTTATCTTGGACAACGTTACATTGTGCGGAGTGTTCTTCAGGAAGTCTTTCAGCACTAGTACTTACCGTGGTGCGCTGCTCTTCACCCTGTATTCGTCTTGCAATCTCAAACTTGTTAGAGATGCAATCTTCTAAATATCCTTCTGCCACGGTAGAAGACTTCCACCCGCCATGGCGTTTAAGGTTGGTGATATCGGCCCCAGCGTTGACTAGAAGTGTCGCTGAAGAACGCCGCATGCTATGACCACTATATAAGATTTCATCAGGTAGTTGCAAATAATGAGCAACTACTCTCGGAATTTTCGAAATTTTATTTATTTCCACGCATTGCCTAGTGCATTTGCCTTTTTGAAAGTTGACAAAAAATCTTTTGTGAGGCGTGTTCTCTGGCCTTAGGGACACATATTTTCTAAATAATTCAAGCACATTTACCAAAAATCCTTCTTTTAAAATTGTAAAGCTTCTCGATTTGTTCGTCTTGGTATCAGGTATAGAAACATATATGTACTGGCCTTTATCTACTATATCTTCAATACTTAAGCGAGTTAGTTCGTCACAACGGCATGCACCAGCGATTCCCAATATCAATGCAACCTATAAAAATCCGAACAGATAAATATTTAATACCAGAAACTAAAGTAAATTCATACCTTTGACATTAAGTGCTCGTCGTCAGGTGCCTCAGCCAAAAATTTTTCGATGTATTGCCTCTCCAGAATTTTTGCCTTTTCGGTTTGAAATTTCTTGAATTGCTCTTCAAATAAGTGACAACTTTTCCATACCTCCCTATATCCACGTTCTTATATACTTTTAAGGTCGTTTTTATCATTGAATACTTGGTCCACATTGATGAGGGAGCAACTTTTTTCGATAAAAACAGAAAGTAGCACATAATAACATCTTCATTTATAGTACCAACTCCTCGCCTTTTCCTCCATGCTTCAATATCTTCAAATTCTTTATTGTACGTTAGTTTTGACTTCTCTGGAATTAAACTGCATGTCGCTACCGCAGCTTCTTCCAAAATTTCCGCAGGAACTTCACAATTTTCCATTTCGCAAAGCATTTTTATGTTTGTCTACAAAGTTGTTTACTAAACAAACCCGTAGTTACCAACAAAATGCATTACAACCAAACAAGCTTGCTTTCCAAAAATACAAAATTTTGTTGCTGGTGTTGACAATGACAAGTAACAAATAATGGATGACGTTTTCAAATTATTTTCGATATTAAAACGATTTATACGAAAGTGTTGGATAAAATTTTGTATTATGACACGTGAGTTATTACATATAAGTCACTTAAGAAAATTACCTCTCTCGCCCTTCGGGCTCGAGGTTAAACTTTTCTTGCGTGACTTATATGTAATATAACTCACTTATCTAATAAATAACTATTAATAGTGTTACGGACTTTATTAATAACTATTAAGTTTAAAGAATTGTATAAAATTGGGTCTATTTAATTTAGTTCGATAATTTATTTGAACATTTTTTTTCTCATCACTTTCGAAGGTTTCAAAAAACACTCGAGTTATCCATTTAACGCTTTTATTTCATTCAGTACTAAGAGAATTTTGAGACTTTTCTAGACTTTTCTACTTTACTATAAAAGGGCGATGAAAGACCTGTGAGAGGTGGTACAGTTTTGATTTTTGTACGGTTCAAATCAAGACATTGAAAACTAAAGATTTTGTCGTCGTTGTAACCATAGTTACGTTTTATTGTTAATAAAGGTATAAAAACGACGATATGTGTTTTAATAAGACGTGTTACGGAACAATAGTTATGACACTTCCGATTATACTGGAAGTCATTCGCTACCTTATTTTAAATAAAAGATCCAAAAATTATATATTTTTTAGATTTCGCGTAAAATAAAAACATACCGGTGTTTACAAATTTATTAAATTAGCCATAAATCCTCGAGTATAAAAAATATTAAAATGAGTCTTGGTATGGGTACATAGTGTGAAAAGATGGGAATTTTATGCATATTGTTAACTTTCGGTTGAACCAGGAAACAGCTCCAACTTTAAATTTTTAAATTGAACACCCTGTACGATTTTATTATTTTAAATTTCAAAGACAATTTAAAATAAACATGTGACATTTCAAAACATTTTGAAGCCTTCTTGATTTTTTAAAACCATTGTTAATAACGCATCATTGGACGCATATTTCTAAGGACCACAGACAGTGGTGACGCCAGCTTGTTTGGTTAGGAGGGGCCGGACATTTTTAGGGGCGGCCAATTTTTTTTAAATGTATGAAATATTTGAACAAAAAAAAAACGTCCTTATTTGTACAATTCTAAATATTCAACTCGTGTGCGCCACTTCTAACTTCTAGTACCTTTTTCTTCTTTATGTTGTAAACTGTTTATTTATCATAAATTTTATGCCGAATGACGTTTTTAGGCCTTTATATGACTTTTTTTCTAAACAAAGGCCTTTTCTAAGAATTGTAGTTGCTACTGCTATCTGAAACGAAAATATGGTAAATTGCAATTACATTTATTTAATTATTTATTACATTTATAATTAAATAATTCAAGATTTGCTTATTAATTTTTTTGTAACTTGGCACGAGGGTTTGTCATATTGGTCTTTTCGAAAAGGTATCTCTATTTTTGCTGTAAAATGTACAGGGAGCCAATAATTAACCCCCTGAAAATTTACATCGGATTTCATATTCCGCTCTGCGACGCACCACCTGGTAACGTACGAACAATGCGGCGCGTCGTAGCGTAATGGGGCCCGGGCCCCCACTTTGTTGGACTTTAAATAATATTGTATTACCAGCGCAAAATAGATGGTATTTATTTGGGTACTCGCAAAATAAAATTAAAAGTACTAAAAAACCAAAAAAATTTTTAAAGCAAGTAAAAAGATAATTAAAAATCGACGTTTCCGGTGGCAAATCTGCCACCGTTGTCAGAACAAATGAAATAAAAATAATAAAAATAAAAACCTACTATTATTTATTTTATTTTTATTATTTTATTTCATTTGTCTTGACAACGGTGGCAAATTCTGCCGCCGAAGCGTCGATTTTTAAAGTTATCTTTTTACTGTTTAATGAATACTTTAACTGTTTTGGCGTATACCAAATAATACCATCTATTAAATGAATCTGCCAAACTACAGAACATATCTTCAATTCAGTGCAAGTATTATTAGAAATAAGAATAATTTATTTTTGTATCCAGCTAATAATAAAAAAGGTGTTAAATAGATAAAAATATATAATAACATTTTCGATTGGCAAAATATACAGGGTGAGTTAAAACTAAAAATATGAACGCATGCCTGGGAGTTAACTACTTTTAATTTTAAAAATAGAACTGAATTGTGTAGAAAATGCTGTAGAGAATTAAATTTTATGTTAAAATTTAAAGTTGTAAGCATGAGAGTAAAAAACATGTAATTGCTAATTTTTACATTACATTATAACTAAAAATGGGCAGAGGGAGGAAAATTAACCATAAAATTCAATATCTTTAAATATTTTTGAAAAATTCTGCTGCCTTAAGCCCAAGTATTTTAAAAAAACTGTTTACACAATGTAAAAAATTGACATTTTTTTTTACTTTAGTCCTTTTACTTTAAATTTTGACATAAAATTTAACTCTCTACAACATTCACCTATACAATTTTGTATATTTTTAAAAATAAAGGTACTTTACTTCTAGTCAGTTTTCATGTTTTGTAAATATATCTCCCCTGTAAATAACTAATCGGAGTAAAATTTTGTATTTATTAGTTTTGGACCATGCGACCAGTTTTCCCACAAGAATCTTTAAAAATTTTAAAATTTTTTGGTCCATTTGTCTTCTTGTATACTGGGACACACTGTATGTGTATATATCCCTATGTTTTGTTTTTGTTTGTTAATATTTTGAATAAAATAAAAGAAGAGTTGATTTGCTTATTTTTGTGTTTTTATAGTAAATTATTTTTGTACTTTGGTGGGTTTGGTTCGCTTCCATTTTTCTTATTCTTTTGGCCCCTCCTCACTTTTGCAAGGCACGCGCCGTCACTGCGTACGAGGACTGTAAGTTCTGGTTTGCAGTCGATAAGATGTGTGTTTGGGGCCTTTTGATGCTATAAAGTATGACGTAGCGTAGCTAACCACAACTAACAACGTTTGAACTCTACCTTTATTTGGTGTAAGTCCCATGTCTTACTATTTAGATTTTTTCAATCAAAGTACGACCTTGCAAGAATAATAATCATTAATTTTAAAAGATGCTGTTTACATAAATAACAAATAAACAACAATATGGAAAGGAAATTTCATAATTTCTAATAAATCTTTCCAAGTAAGTAACACTTGCATTAAGGTTAAATTTATTACCATATAATATGCAGCCAGAACGGCAATAACCATTAAAGTTAACGTCTTTATTTGTTCGAAAATCTTATCTAAAGAATTGCTTAATTAGAAATTACTTAAAAATCACAATAATTTATTATCGACCTATCTGACAGTTATCACGTAGACCTTCAAAGGTCGATAATAATTGTTCATTTACTAAAATTTTATTAGATCTATATTTTTTAATCTCCAAGGGATCAGTTTACGTCTGGCAGCCTCGTTAAAAACTTATTTTATAATTGGATTATTATAAAATAATCTATGTCAAAAAACCCCTAGATACCGAGTTTCATTACATTATCCAAAACCTATTAAAAATAATGGAAATAAATAAAACAGATATTTTTCTTTAAATTTTTAACACCCTGTACTTTTCTTAATATCACCATTTAAAGTATGTTTTGTTAAAACTTAATATTTTGGCATCAGTAATCTGTGGTTTCTCTGTGTACCAATAATTAGTGGACACACTGTATAGAAGGATTGATAGATATGGACAATCAAATTACTAATGAATAGAAAGCCTCATCTGTATATATAATGTTATGTTAGTTTAAGCCTCTTCGCACTATTTATCTAAAATTTAACATGCGAATACTCCAACAACAAAGTAAATATTTATTTTCAAGTTTTAATTTAATTAAATAAAAGAATAATAAGCTTACCTAATGAGGGTCAATATTTTGTTAAAAGTAATTGTTATTGTTAATTTAAACAAACCATAGCAAAATATTACTATATTTTTAAACACCCTCTATTAAAAAGACAAAAACAATATATATAGGTAGGTAGACTCAATTACATAACTAATGAATAGGAAGCCTCATCTGCCTACGATGTCATGTTAGTTTAGGCTTTTTGCGCTATTGATATAAAATTTACAATGTGAATACTTCAACAGAAAAGTAAATATTTATTTTCCAATTGTAATTTAAAATCATTTTTAATTAAGTTTAAAAATAATGTCTTAGTTGATCAGGGTTAATATTTTGTCAAAAGTATTTGTCATTTTTTCCATAATCATCGTCAATGCTCCAACAGAAAAGTAAATATTTATTTTTCAATTGAAAATTTGAAGATATTTTTAATTAAAATTAAGAATAATGTCTTAGGTGATCTAGTATTGGAGGTAGCAACGTTTTTAAAAGAATTTTAGGTCAGCAAATGTTGTTCTCCTTCTTGTTCTGAATAGACCCTGGGCTGTCTAGCTGGCGGTAGTGGTCGCGCTTATTAGTTCGCATCTTACCAGTACAGGTTTTGAAAAAAAATTTATGGAAAACTAATTTTTCAACGGTACGTCTTTAAATAAGGTTTACCAAACATATTTGTTTTATTGCCAGACACTTTTATTATTGCTAATTATACAGTCGTTTCCTTTCTAACTTCTGAACCGTTCGGTATATCGGATTAAAATCCAATCATTATAAGTTCTTAACTAATTTTGCAAAAGTTATATCAAAAGTCATTTTTAATAAAAAAGTTTTCCACATTTTCTAGGCGAGTCCTGCCGAAAGTTTCATTACACATTATACAAAACTTATCAAAAATAATGGAAATAAATAAAACATATTTTTTTTTATTTAAACACCTTGTATTTTTCTTAATATAACCATTTAAAGTATGGTTTTGTTTAAAACTTAATATTTTGGCATCAGTAATCTGTGGTTTCTCTGTGTACCAATAATTAGTGGACACACTGTATAGAAGGATTGATAGATATGGACAATCAAATTACTAATTAATAGAAAGCCTCATCTGTATGTATGATGTTATGTTAGTTTAAGCCTCTTGCACTATTTATCTTAAATTTAATTTGCGAATACTCTAACAGCAAAGTAAATATTTATTTTCAAAGTTGTAATTTAATTAAATAAAAAAGAATAAGAAGCCTATCTAATTAGGGTCAATATTATTGTTGTCAAAAGTAGTCAAAAATGGAAAACTAATTTTCAATTTTTGTCTTTAAATAGGTTTACCAAACATATTTGGATTATTGCCGGACACTTTTATTATTGCTAATTATACAGTGGTGCCCCTTCTAACTTCTGAACCGTTCGGTATATTTTGATGAAACTGGGAACGATAATATGTATATGACAAAGGTCTGCATTTTTTAATATATCAATGACAGCTCTAAATGTCAAGGTCACAGCTGAGCGCCAGAGCAACCGCTACCGCCAGTCGCGCTTGTGGCTGCTCCGGTTGTATCGGCAGCGTCGATCTTCGGAGTTAAGCAGTGAAGTGCGCGCCCATAACTTGGATGGGTGACCGGCGTTGTCGGTTTTGGGCAACGGTACGCGGTGTTCTGCTCAGGGGTGAACGAACGGACCGAGCAACAACCATCCAAGTTATGGTATGAATGGTGTGTGAATGGGAAGGAGTAGGGGTCAAGGTACAATAAGCCTTCAGAACCCGAAAGAGAAGGGAGAACAACATAATAATATCAAAAAATTCGCCAACCTAAAATTCTCGATTCCTGACGTTGCTACCTCCCAGACTAATCAGGACCAATATTTTGTCAAAAGCATTTGTCATTGTTAATTAAAAGAAACAATAGCCCACCCATCCCAAGAATAAAAAAAAATCATGAAATATTGATTTCATTATCAGCAGCGGATCATTAAACAATATCGATCAGCCTTGTTAGTTCTGATTATTACATTGACAGCTAAATGGTGCATAATTTACAACAATTTGTTGGACATTATTACCATAGAAAAATGCCTTGGTGTCTTATTGTATTAAGATTTTAGTGAGCTAAACAGTTACTTTATTTGTTCTAGGAAGAGATAGTTTACTTTTTGTAAACCAGTTTGTAAAGCGGTCGGTGTCATAATATGAACTTTACATGTGTTTAATATTGAAAAAGTGGAAATGCTAATTGATCTAAGTGCCAAAATGCATTTTTAAACGGTTTTATTTAACTTGACCAGTTTATTTATTTATTTGTTTTTGTTTGTTATTTATTTTATTGGATCAAATTTAGTAATTAGAATTAGACCAGCTTCCTGACGACCGATCGATCTGAAATTTGGAACACACTCCTAATCTTAATGACAATACAATATAATATATTTAATATGATTGTAAAACCAAGATGGCAGCCGATACATAAGGGCGGATTACATATTACTTCACTATAACCTTAATATGGGTATCAAATGTCTTGATTCGTAAAATAGAGCTCACTATGAAAAAAATATAATTTAAAATGGCCGTGGCAACAAAATGAAAGGGCTTGATTCGTAGAATAAAGCTCGCCACAAAATGGCTGGTCACATATTTTTTTTTACAACTACCTCAATATGGATATTAAATAAAATGGCTTGATTGGTAGAATAGAGCTGACTCCAAGATGGCCGCCGCTACAAAATGACGAATGACATATTTTCTACAACTACCTCAATATCAAATCGTTGGTTAGTTCTGGTTAGTAAGAGTGAGGCATTTAATGATCTTAAGAATGAAAAATATTAACTAAAAATTTGAAAATACATTATTATTAAAAAATATGTTAAATGATTTTATTGTACTAAAATCGCACCAATCTTCTCATCAATCTGGGGTATTAATCAGACAAATAAGAAAATCGTTGGAACTTGAAATTGCCAACAAAATATTTACTCTGGATATGCTATGCCTAGCACAAAATAATTCTCTTGTTGTTGGTAAATTTCTTGACAGTAATTTATTGGGCAACTTTTCCGATTTTGTATCTTTTAGAGTTTCCGGGATACTAATATCAAAAATTAAATTTAAACACGTCTAAACATTTTATCTAGATAAAAAGTGGTTGTAATCGAGTCTCGAGTCCCACCGGAATCGTCAAAAAAGGCATTCGCGGCCAGTGCCGCATGTCCGCGTACTGACTCACATACTTTATGGCCAACAGTATGATTTAAAATGTAACTACATATAACTGTTTTCCTGTCTAGCCACTACTTGGCTAACTTTATGTGGGATCTTAGCCTAATGGTAAATAGTTGTTGTTATACTAGAAAATGAAAGAATTTTTGCTCATACTACTTAGTACATTTTTTTAAATAATATTATGCACTTCTAGTAATTTTACTCTTTTTTACTTGAAAAATAAAAGCCACTTTGTTTAAATTTAAATTTGTTTATAAATATACACAGTAATTTTTCATTTCTAAATAGGAAGAAACATATACAGCGTGTCCCAGGATAGGTGTTACAAGAGGACAAATAGACCAAAAATTTTAGAATTATGAAACAAAATTTTGGGGAAACTGGTCCCATAGTACGAAACTAATAAATACAAAATTTACCTTCAACTGGTAATATACAAGGCGAGTTATAACTAAAAATATGAAAAATGCCCAAGAACTAGCTACTTTAATTTTTTAAAAAGAACAAAAATTGTATAAGTAAATGTTGTAGAGAATTTAATTTTATGTCAAAATTTAAAGTTAAAGCATGAAAGAAAATGTAATTGTCAATTTTTACATTACGCATTACAACCTAAATAGCAAAATTTAAATAAAAATGTATTAATTTTAAATATATATATTTTTTAATTCGACGCCTTAAGCCAAGTATTTTAAAAACTGTTAATGCATAATATAAAAAGTTGACAAAAATATTTGTTTTATTTACTTTTATTCTTTAACTTTAAATTTCGATATAAAATTTATTTCTGTACAACATTTTCTTATACAACTTTGTCTTATTAATAAAAATACTTTACTCTTGATAATTTTTTATATTTTTAGTTAAGACTTTTTGACCATGCGACCAGTATTCCCAAAAGGTCGCCTAAAAATTCTAAGATTGGTCCATTTGTCCTCTTGTAACACCTATCCTGGGACACACTGTACAGGGTTGGTCCGTATATTTAGAGAGCGCCTATCTCATTTATTATACAAGATTCAAGAAATCTTTAAATGCAAAAGTTTAAGAAAATTATCCAAACTGTCAAAAAAAATATATTTTTGCAGATACAGGGTAAGCCAAAAATGTGTGTAAAAGAAAATTTTAATTTTTTAAATGGAAAACCCTGTATATATATATATATATATACTTGGTATGGTTATTTTGTTAAAATGTCGTAAAATATTAATAAAATCAATTTTTAATGTATATATGTATATGTTAGTTATATTATAATATTATTCGTTTGGTAGATTATAAAAAAACACCTTAGGTTTTAAATATCTATTACGTTCTAGCCGACGAAAAATATTCTTTTTATTTAAGTTATTAACGTTTTATTGTAAAATAGGTTACTTACATGGGCACCGCCGGTATAACTTCCAGGGGTGCAAAGTAAAAAAAAGTACAAAAAATTTAAGTGCCAAAGAAATTCTAAGAGCAAAAAAAAGTCCTCTTTAACCAAACACCGTCTATATCTTCTGTATATCCATTTATTTTATTTAATTTCAATCGAAAAATATTTTGAAGAGCAAAAAAAAGTCCTCTTCCACCAAACACCGTCTATATCTATATCCTTTTTTCCTCTCCTTTGCTCCTTTCCCAATAACATCCCCCTCCCGGCACCCATGGTTACTGTATTCATAATATTTATAGGTGAGGAAGGGAAAAAAGATTTAAGTATTTTTAAAAATAAGTTTATTGTAGCACCCAAGTACTTAAAACATTTTAAGTGATATTTATTATTATTATTTAATGCACGTTGACGTATTTGTGATTAAAAGGTTCTCAAAATTAGTCCTGTATTAAAATATTACCCCAATAAAATGAAGAGTAACTTAAGTGAAAATTGTCATCTTGATTTTATTAATTATATTTTAACTAAATATAAATAAATAAATTTAGAAAAATCTAAATCTGATCCATAATTAGACAGGGCCATTCATGAGGTTAGTTGCGCCCTAGAACAAAAAATATTGTTCGCCCCTATAACAAAAAGTCCAAGTGTCTATTCTCCATTCATACCTTTAAGTACAACAGTAGAATAAATGTCTTAATATTTGTATTTTTCATAGGTAAAATTAAATAACATACTTTTTATGCCATGGCTACATCCATAGCACAGTGTTTTAACTTAAAACAAGTCCCCTCATTCGATGATTTCTTTAACGAAAATGAAAACTGTAGTCCGTAGTATACTGTTTTACTTTTAATAGAAATTTTATCACAGCTTTGAACCAAACAGACAAGAAATTTTATTAATTAAATACAAATAAAATATATAAATATATAAAATACGTTACAAAACTATAAATAAAATAATACTTAGATAAAAAAAGAATATGGGCATTAAATCCTATACTTTAAAATTACATATTTACAAAAATTAACTTCTTTGGCCTTTATGTTCGCAAAATCTTGAATCAAATTATATGGAAGCTGTCCCAAAATTCATTTTCTATTATAATTAGCGCCAAATTAATTTAATAAATAAAATTTGTTTAAAATAAAATCATAATTTCGGGATTATCCTTAATTATTTCTATAAAATTTTAAATAATTTTATTTTTTAAAAATTTTGGCCTCAACAGCATTGCACCCTGGCGCCTTGAACTTGCACCACCTGGTAGGCACAGCCCTGTAATTGGATATATGGTCTTTAGATTATCAGATAAATTAAACTAAATTGGAAGTAGGGTAGGGCGGGGCTAGTTAAGCAATTTTTCACTTGATCGGTTATAGCTCCTCAAAAATAAGTTTTAATGACTTATAATGCATACTGATGGATTGGCAATTTATTCCTTATTAATAGCGTCCATAGTAGTTTCTTTCTAATAAGTCGAATTTAGGAGCTACATCTATTTTAATGTAGATAGTCAAGTATGCCCAACGTACCCCATAGGTGGGGAAAGTATAGTCAAATCAAGGCTTCAATGTTAGATACGTTTACAATAAAAATACATTTTGACAATTTGCTTTTTATACTTATAATCTTATAGTAACAAAACAACAAGTCTCATTAATAAGACAGCAACGTACCTAGCTTAGCTTAACTATTGGATTTAATATCTATGAATTCACCTTCATTTTTTTAACTTTTTAAGCAGTTTTATTTTGCTTCTTTTGTAATGCCTTCTGTATCTGTTAAAATTGCAGCTTTTTTGGACCAGCCTTTGGGTATGGTCGAACTATTTCCAGAGAAAATTTATAAGTTAGATAGGTGCTCGTTTTCTTTGTTGCTTGTATAAAGTTCGGGTTGCAGCCTCTTTTAAATCTTGAGAAGACTTTAGCGTTTTACTGTTATAAGTCCGTATCCTAAAAAATAAAAAAATAAAACATTTTATACTTAAAACCGTGAGGTTAGTTGGGCAACTGTAGCTCAATTAATCCCAACCTGAAATTAAAAAAAGTGAATTTATTAAAAACCGGTTAGAATTGTATTCAAAATCTTTATACATATTAAAACTGCAATAAATTTACTTAAGATTAACAGTTACCTGATTGAGATCGGAATACATTTAACTATTACAGATAAAATTTTCCGGCTTGCAATTATTTTACTTTTTAATCACAAAATAAACAATGCGCACGGATACTTTTCTCGATCGCCGCATCACCGCTAGTGGTTGCACAATCAGTTCCTCCCGCGCAACCCCTTCTTTGCGCTATTTAATGCTTTCGCGTGCGGTCGATAGTTTTTGAGATTTGCCCAACTTACCTCTATGCTCAACTACTAGGCTACCCTACCTAGATTAAAAGTTCATACTAGAAACAGTTGGGTGTACTTAACAAAAATTTATTAGGTATATATGTAGGTATATAGAATGCGTTTTTAAAAATGGCTATATTTTCTAAACTATGAAAAATATATAAAAAAAATCAGTTTCCCTAATACCTGGGGGAATATAAATGACTTATTTTTAAAAACACCTCTATCAACCCCTTAAGCTGCACACCCAGTCACATTAAAATCTTTAAGGGCAACAATCCTGTTGTGGTACCTCTGGAAACCCCATGAAAAATGCTTTTCATAAGTCATTAACAAGTTGGGGTAAAATTAAATACTATCCTTAAGTTTTAGGAAAATCATACGTTATTATTTATAAGAAGTACCAGAAAATATCTAATTAAATTAATATAAAATAAATAAAATTATTATTAAATTAAAATAATACTCCCTGTGGAGCTAACCCTTCCTCAATAAAAGTTCTGGTTAGTTCTGTGGCACAAGCGCTCAAAAACAAAGACCAGACTTTTGTTCTTGACAAAATTCGGAAAGAGAACTAACCAAAACCAACCGAAACCTTTTAAAGGGGCAGATGAGCTCTACAGGATGTAGTTTTTTAAATTATCAAAAAATAAATAAATAAGTAAATAAATAAATTTATAATAATTTAATCGTACACTCTCTGGTGTTCTTCATGAATAATAAAATAAAATTTATTTATAATTTTATTAAAATTTAAGGGTAGTATTTGATTTTACCCCAATTTTTATAGACTATCGAAAAACATTTTTTATAAGCTAAGAACTAACCAAAAGTAACCAGAGAGGTGCTGCATAAGAGGTGTTAAAGATTTTAAAGTAACTGTGGGTGCAGCTTAAGAGGTTGATAGAGGTGTTTTGAAAAATGCATCATTTATATTCCACCTAAGTATTATAGTGTAATCCGGCGGTGGTAAACGGGGCGCAAGGCCTTCACTAAAGTTTTGGGGGCAAATGTTTTCTTTAAAGTAAAGGTATCGAAATAAAATGTTGGTCTATTTTTGGACTTTTTCTCACTATTAAAATCTTGAGCGGAAATCTTTTCGCACATCTATTCACTATTACAATGAGAACTGAACTGATTAAGTGGTATACAAATTATTAGTGTCAATTATAGGAATTCTTACCTGCCCTGACTCACACTTCTTCTCGGGAAGGGCTGGCGCCCCATTTACCTATGATATAAACGTAACCTTACAGGCGTGCAGGTAAAGAGATATTTTCGCGCCCCGTTTACCTCCGTCCGTGTAATCGACAGAAAATATCAGAGTCCGAATGCCATTGATGACGAATAAAAAGCAAAAGAAATATGCGGTTATGGATCGCATTATAGATGGGTACACATTTAATTCATTCTGTAAGTAATACCGCAAAGTACATAAAAAATAATAAAGTAAATAAACCCTTTTATGAATCATAATTTATTGCAGCAAAAAATATTTAAACCTGACGAGTTTCTAGTTTTACGCCACGTGCCACCGGTTTTATGGCAAGACACAGGCGAAATAAGAGGATGTTTTTTAAGTACGTGACACGTGTTTTAGCAGTGTTTCTTTTATTTATTTAAAAATAGGAAATCAGGCTCTATCAGCGCTATGTGCCTTTAAAAAGGTTTGTTTACTTTATTATTTTTTGTGTACTTGGCGGTATTGCTTTCAGAATGAAATAAATGTGAACCCATCTTTACGACAAAGCTTTTCAAGTGTTTAGAATAGTTAAGTAATATTCTTAAGGGCAGTTCGATATAACATTTCTTAGACTTATAAGCTAAAGTTTTGGTAGATAGAGAGTAATAAAATTGTTTTAAAATAAAAGAATATTATTTTTCAATAAAAATGGTATTTTTACAGGGTGCGTTTGTTTAAAACTTACAATGTTTAAACTTTCTAAATCACAGCAAGTATTAAAAAATTCCGTTTTTATAATCCTGGGGGAATATAAATTACGTATTTTTAAAACATCGCTATCAACCCTTTAAGCTACACCCCAGTCACTTTAAAATCTTAAATGGCAACACCCCTTATGTGGCACTTCTCTAAAATGCTTATGAAATTTTTGTTTCTTTGCTCATAAGAAGTTAAGGTAGAATTAAATACTACCCATAAATTTAAGAAAAATCATCCTTTATATTTCATAAAGGGTACCAGAAAATGTCCAGTTAAATTAATATAAAATTAATTAAAAATGATTAATAAATTAAAATATTACTCCCTGTATAGCTAACCCGCCCCTATAAGAAGTTCTGGTTAGTTCTGGAACAAAGATCAGTTGCGATTACTGTTTTTATCAACAAAAATTTAGAAAGAAAACTAACCAGATTAGTGAGATTGACGTATAAGCTGATTTTAAGGCTGCCAGGTAACTTATGCCCACGCCGTAGATAAACAATTATCAATGCAGAAATCTAAACATGTTTATGATTGATCAACTTAAATTTTTCCAAAGCTGCAGCAGTTAATAGATAAACATTTATCAATGCAAAAATAAAATAAGACTTTCTCTTTGCGAGCTCGATGATATTCTTCAAGAAAATTCTGACCTTGAAACTGAAGATTATTACACTTCCCCTCGATGTTTACAAATCACCGATTATACAATATTTTATAATACCTGTTGCAGCACGGCAGCGTAATATTTATTATTGCATTTTATTTTTTTCATTTTAATAACTGTTTAGGTCATTTTATTTTGAATTGACAAAGAGTTAGATAATTTGTACGAAATAAGTAAAAATAATGTTAACCGGGTGTCCACAAAATTAGCAAGCCTGTAATTTTTTGAGAAGTTTTTCACGATTTTGAAATTTTGGTCGGATGTATGGTTAAAAACGATGCAGATTTTTGATGTTTCAGATTTTATATGGTGCATCCTGTGTAACCGAAGGTGCTCTTAACTTTGTTATTTTAAATGGAACACACTATACAGTGGGGATATTAAAAGACCTCCCACCCCCCTTATTTTTCGAATGGAACAAGATATCGATGTTGGGTAAAATTTGGGTAAAAGGGTGTCACTTATACTACTTTTTGGCATACAAATTCTTCCTGTCACGTAGTCTAGTGTCAAAAAGGCACTAGCAACTTTTTTTTCAAATGTAAAGAGGATAGCATCTCGTTTTAAAGGCCTTTTGATTCTCTATTCATTGCCGTTTTATTTTTAAAAATCGGCCCATGCCTTTTAGAGTTACAAGTGTTTAAAGTTTAGCTCCAATTTGTACATACAGTGCGGTTTTTAAAAATTCTCTCTTTTAAAACTTTTGAATAGGACAAGATATTAAAGTCGGGTAAATTTTGAGTAAAAGAATGTCACCTAAACTACTTTTTGACATAAAACTTATTCCGGTCATGTGGCCTACTGTCGGGGCACTAGCAACTTTTTTTCAAATGGAAAGGGCAGTCATGTAGCAGCTCGTTTTAAAGGCCTCCTAGTTTCCTACTTAACTTCTGTATGTTTTTGAAAATCGGCCCACCCGTTCCAGACTTATAAGCCAATACCATTAAAACTGTATTCTTTTTACACTATTTAAGTCAAATTTCAAACGGTTCTAAGTCTGAAACGGCTGGACCGATTTTCAAAAACATAGTATTGCTAAGTAGAGAATAAAAGGGCCTTTAAACGAGGTGCTTAACGACCCGCTTTTATATTGAAGAAAAAACTTGCCCCTTGGTATGTACTAGGTCACGTGACAGAAATTATTTTTATGCTAAAAAGCACCCTTTTACCCAAAATTTAATCGACCTTGATGTCTTGTCCCACTTAAGAAATAAAGAGTGTGGAGGACTTTTAATTTCCTTACTGTATATTTTTATAAAAATCAATTACACAGGCAATTACAAGAAAATACTTGTACCACATGTTATACCTATCTTAATTAGTTTTTCGAAAAAGGCGCTTAAACAGGGGATTTTTTTTAAAGTTTAGATCGGGTGGGGTTTTTCGGTGACAAATTTTTCTGTCTCTCTGTGAATAAGGTGCTTTGGAATGAAATAGGCGCGAAAAGGAGGGAATTACCTTTTTTTTTTGGTCATCAAATTTTATTTCGGGTGGTGAAGTAAGGCGCCTGGCACTCAAAATAGGCGCTACGGAGAAAAGGACCTTTTTGCCTTTCAAAATTTTCTGGTGGAAAATAGGCGCTTCGGGAATTCTAACACCCTATATCTTAATATCTCCTTCATAATGAGTCCCAGAATCAAACCCTAAATGTTAGCATGTGTTTAGGGAACACCCTTTATAAAATTTAGATTTTCAAAATGACAAAATTTAGGTTTAAATTAACTAACTTTTGGTACCTGGTACCTGCCAAAGCCACTATAAGCCAAACTTTATGGTCTACCATCGCTTCTACCTATGTTGGGAGCATGCGCTGTCAAACTTTTAGTTTTTAGAAAATAACGAAGGTCTGCCGCTTACAGGTTTTTACTCTATTAGATAGTTAATCGCAAATAATTTAAATATCCTTTAAAAAATATCATTGTGTCTTAGATAACCTCTTTTATTTAAAATAAAAAAACATTTAAAGATACAATTACAACAAATTTATCAATACTAGATCACCAACGCACCCAAAATTTCTTCATACTTGACCCAGTTAAGTCGTGGATCAATGAAACCCAGAAGTACCAAACTACTTCTATCTAACCTTCCCAAAGGTTATTTTTGAAAATAGACATTTTAGCGATGTTCCATTTTTGCAATGTTACGAACTTGGCCTGATTTTGACCTTGTAACATATTTTTTTGTAATAGATTATTTTAGCGAAGATTTATTTCGAATTGTGAAGTGACATTTGAGTAGATTGGGATGTCAGATTTGTTTGTTTTAACCTAGGTCACCATAGTTTTAACATAGTGTTAAAAATATCAAAGTAATATGCATGCGTTTAAAATTCTTGGCAGTAGTTGGGAGAGATTGGGATTTCCCATATTTTTATTTGTAGTTTTTTCTTACAAAAATATATTTTTTTAAGATACAAAAAATTCAACATTTTTTCAACTTTAATAGTTATAGCTACTTTAAACAATTTTCTTACCGAATAAATTTATCTTAGTAAATTATATTTATTTATTTATTTTATTATATTTTTATCCCGAACTATCGATAGTGTAGTCGCTACTGGTGAGGTTTTTAGGGTTTAAATGGCAATAACGTCATCTTGTTTTATTATTAAAACATACAATATATAAGGTTATTTTTAAGTTAATACTTTACAAACAAAAAAATAATAAAATTATTCAAATAAAATTATGTCCAAAAATGCTTTCTAAGATACAGGGTGTTAAAGTTTTAAGAAAAAATCCTTTTTATCATAATTTTCCTACCACGCCAGATATTTTCACAAAATTTGGTACACTTCCTTACCAGTGGCGTTCGAAAAAGATTTGTATTAAATTAAAAAAAATATAAACGCTAATTCTTTTCTTTGACTCAATATTATTTTTAAAATACCTATTGACTTTGGGTTAACTTGGTCTTTAGGTATTTTTCTTACGACTAACGGTTTTCGATTAAAAAATTAAAGCCATTTTATTGCTTGGCAAAATCGCTAAAGTCTGGTATGGTGTTTTATTTCTAAGTTAGGTTTTTAACTGGTGAATAGCTTCCTAAGAGCATTAATGACATATAAATTGTAGTAATGTAAGTATTTGACCTTACTTTAATACAAATTAGACAAAAACGAGTTTTTTATAAAACACCATATCAGATTTTGCAATTTTGCCCACGCATCAAAATGGCTTTTAATTTTTAAACGAAAACCGTTTGTCGTACAAAAAATGCCAAGAGACTGTTTCAAAATAATATTTATTTAAGAAAAACAGTGCCGTACTTTAAAAAAAAAAATCAATTTAAATCCAACCCCACTGGTGATATTTTTTAAAAAAACTTTACAGCAAAAATGTAATGTAATAATCAAAAGAAGTATACTAAATTTTGTGAAACTATGTGTAGTAGTAGGAAAGTTACGATAAAAAGGCATTCTTTTCTTAAAACTCTAACACCGTGTATCGTAAAAAGAAAGCATTTTCAAACATAGATTTATTTGATTTTTTTTTAAATTTCTTTGCATTTTATACAATGTTTGAAGGAAAGTACCAACTTAAAATTACCCTGTATATACTATACAGTACTTAGTTTGGTACGTTTTGCTAGTGCATTCATATTTAAAAAAAAATAAGGTAGCATATTTCGAAAACATTGCATCCCATCCCATGGAGATTTAGTGATCTTATAAACCTTATTCATGGGTGAATAAAAAACAATTTAACAAAAATATAAAAGATTTTAATGATTTATATCAATAGATTAGACTTAAACCCCATTTTTACTGTTAGTTTAGGTATTTTGAGGATAAATTTTGTGTTTTTTAAAAACATAAAAAGATAAAAATATAATATAGAGCGTCCGACTATATTTTGACTCATTTGAAGCAGAGAATAACTTTAAAACATATAAAGATATCAAGATGCGGCAGAAGCCTTAGATGTTTGAGAAGTTTTTATTATAGCCATACCATTTGGTTGTGTTTGTTAACACAAAAACAAAATGGCCGATATTTTCGATACAGAAAAACTTTGTTATTTTAAATAAAAACCCCTGTATATTTCCATAAAATCTTAAAATTTAATTGTTTTCCTTTAAAAATGTAACATAAGCTATGCTTGTTTTCAAAAATATTGGGGTTATTGGTCTCTAAAAAATTGACTGCATATTACATAATTGCTACAGAAAACAAGGGCAACAAAGCCATCCGGCTTTTCACAAAACAGTTATGGCAGTAAAGCTGGATTACTTTTTAAAAAGTTTTTGTTAATATTAAAACACATTTTTTGTCGTGTTTTTTTTTCTGAAAAACAAATAATACTCTAACATGACATGCAGTCATTTTTTTAAAGATGAACTTTTACACTATTTTTGAAAATAACTAAAGCTTATGTTATATTTTTACAGGAAAAACTAAATTTTAAAAATATAGAAAAATATACTTGGTGTTCCATTTAAAATATCAAAATTGCCCTAGATCGGAAAATTGGCCATTTTATTTTTGTGTTAACAGAATGTCACAACCAAATATAATAAAAAATCTTTAAAAATCCAAGGCTTTCTGCGAAAACCGTATTTTTTATCTTTATTTATTCCAAAGTTATTTGCCATTAAATTGGGTCAAAATATAGTGGGACATATTATATTATGAGTCACATAATTCGCATCGAGACCTTTTTAGACATATTTAGTCAGTTTTATTTGTGTTGTTTTCTTTGTGACTTTGACCCCCTAATAAATTTGACTAACGTTTATCCTTGACTTACACAATCTGAAACAGATTGCAGATTTAGTTAACCAAATGTTTCCCAAATTGTTTTATTTAAACTTCACTATTATATTTTTATCATGGCAATAGAGAGTATCGTTACGACCTTTAATAGTAAATTTATGAAACATGCACTTGGAGCGAGCAATTCTTATTTTGCTCTGCATCAAGTCAATTAAAATTCGAACTAACTTGGTGCTAGGTTGCTTTTTGCAAGAGCAAGAGCGAAACGAGTAAATGCGCATTGTCACCGAGCCCGGTTAAGAAATCGCATGAATAGGACTTCAGACTGAACTGTTGATCTCTCGATCTGGGCCATGATTTTTGACTTAGGGAGTAGAAATTTTTGATTGAAAAGGTATTTGGTTTGCATCTTTCTATTACAATTAAAAGTAGGTAATTTAAAAAGAGAGGGAAGAAACCCGTTCGTTAAGAAATTTCTACTCGCCAAGTCGAAAAATTGGGCCCCTGTTACAAAATTTAACCTCACAAATAAACTTTCTGTTCCTTTTTTATGTTTTCTTGATTATTTATTTGCGGTCTGCTTATTCGCAAATACCTATGTAAATGGACACCACTGTGGACCACTTTAAAAAATGAAAAAATATCATCTGATACACTATTAAAATGTAAATGTAAGATTTGTGGCACAAATTGTATTGTTTTTAAAAAATTAAAATGTACCAGGTTATATTTGTGTGCGGAATATTGTAATTAGGTATTTTAGGTTGTGTAATAATGTGTTTGTTTTTATTGATGTTATATACAGTGTGTCCCAGGATAGATGTTACAAGAGGACAAATGGAACAAAAATTTTTGAATTTTAAAACGAAATTTTGGACAGACCGGTCGCATGGTCCAAAACTAATAAATACAAAACTTTACTTCAATTGGTATTAAACAGGGCGAGTTAAAAAATTGACAAAAATATTTATTTTTACTTAACGTGTTTAACTTTAAATTTTGACATAAAATTAAGTTCTCTACAACATTTACCTATACAATTTTGTCCTATTTTTTAAAAATAAAGGTACTTTATTCTTGAGGTCATTTTTCATATTTTTAGTTATAACTTGCCCTGTATATTACCAATTGAAATAAAATTTTGTATTTATTAGTTTTGGACCATGCGACCAGTTTTTCAAAAGGACGATTAAAAATTCCAAAATTTTTGGTGAATTTGTCCTCTTGTAACACCTATCCTGGGACACACTATATAAGCCATATTTGTTATTATCTTTATAATAAAAGTTATTATAATACTGTTGTTATTTATTTGAAAATATAATGAATCAAATTATAAAACAAAAGAAATAAGTAAATAAAATGTAAAGTATAATTATTAATTAATAAATCTAAAGTGAAAATGATCTTTTAAAATTAATAGAATAACATTAAATATTTCGATTTCTAGGTACTTTACTGGTGTAGTACTAATTTGGTACGCCACTGGTAGCTTTATTTTAAAAGATAATAGTCTAAAATGATAACTTTGTGGTTTGTCGTTTATGTTGTTTTTTTTTTGTTAATGGTTTGAAAGATATATGGTAAAAAGTGCCGTATGGATACTCCCCATCGACTTTTTTGTTGTAGAGTCTTACTAAAAAAACAAAAATATTATTTTTATTATTACTATTATGCGCAATAAGGTAATATTACCAATTAATATAACTAAAGTGAGAAATATTCTGAAAAATAAAATAAAAGTATAACATTAAAAATTTCTATTTTTAAGCTACCTACTATACTGGTGTAGTGCTACTTTTGTACGCCACTGGTAGCTTTAATTTAAAAGAAAATAGTATAATGTTATACACCATTCGATAGGGAAAACTTCTGGTCTTAATTTTTTTATGTCTTATATTTTTTTGTTTGGTAGACGGTTTTGGAAGATATATCGTAAAAATGCCTTGTGGATGCTCCCCTCCAACTTTTTTATATTGGAGATTCTTACGTAATAAACAAAAATACAATTTTTATTATCACTATTTATGCAGAATTTTGTGCTCTATCTAACGGCACCAAAATCAGCTTTTTATCATTTACCGTTTAGAAGATATTAGAAAAAAACTATATCAATCCCTTAACCAACTTTGAGGGGGTGGGGGGTGCCAGCAGGACTTTTTGAGGTGGGTCTGTTCAAAAATCTACTAATGTTGACATACTTTATTTACTCTACAAAGCATTTGCTTCTACTCAAAAACCGAAGTATCGGACCCTTAAGTCACATTTTAGCTATACTCCTAACACTTGCATTATGTCTAAATTTATTAATGACTTGCTTTTGCCCGCAGCTTCGCACGCGTTAAATTCGGAGTAAAACCATTTCCCTTTCTTATACCGTAAAATTGGATATTATTGTATACATATAAACCTTCCTACTAAAATACTCTCTCTAATTAAAAAACGCATCAAATTTCGTAAATAGTGATAACAAACTTTTGCTACTTCCTGTATAATATTTTTTTAAATACTAATAATTATTTTGCAAGGCTTTATATTTTAAGCAATTTTGTAAGCCTCTAGATGGTATAAATACATTTTTTATATAACATGTTTTTGAACCACATGTGTGGCTATTTTATACCAGGTGATGCATCGCCGGGCGGGACATAGGAAATCCCATGTAATTTTTAATGGGGGTCCATTATTGGCTCCCCTAATTATTTTAGGAGAAAATTTTTATGGAAGTTTATTAAAGAGCATGCAAATCTACGTCCACCAAAGGTGTCAGACATGTTCGCTGCTCAGTATCCGAATAGATCGATACCCGGAAGATCAATAGTCGATAGGACTATCAAAAAATTTGAGACCAAAGGCACAGTGATAAATAACTGCAGATGTGAAGCTAGGGGGTATCAAAGAGAAGAAAATGTAAGAGATGATAGAGGCTTGGAAATTTTTTGCACGTGGAAGAAAATGAAGGGAAGGTGAGTACAAGGAAACTTCTGGATAACATAGGAAAAGATCAATCAACAGTGCTCCGGATTTTGAAAAGGCATAAATACATTTCATACAAATATGAAAGACAGCAAGAGTTAAGGGATAGGGATGAAATACGACGGCAGGAATTTTGTTTTGACATGATGGAAAGGGCAAACATGGACAGGGAATTTTAGGAAATATTTGTTTTACTGATGAGTGCACATTTACGTTAAACAATGAACCCAATCATCAAAATTACCGATACTGGAGCAAAGAAAACCAACACAGATTTGTCGAAACGAGGACGCAATATCCACAGAAGGTAAATGTTTGGGCGGGGTTTTTCGGACAACATATTATTGGACCATTTTTTATTAATCAAAATTTGAATGCAGAATTTTATTTGGAACTACTCGAAGAACTAATTTTACCCGCTTTAAATAATGTATTTAGGGAAAATCAGGAAATTTGGTACCAAATGGATGGCTGCCCGGCACATAATACCCTGGCTGTTCGGAAATATTTACAGAATGCTTTTAATGGAAATGTTATTGGCCTACATCACACCATAAATTGGCCAGCCAGGTCTCCTGATATTTCGCCAGATAACTTCTTCCTCTGGGGCTATTTAAAAGCATGATATACGAGGATAAAAATTACTCTAATCTGGATGAGTTTCAAAAATGCTATTTCTGCAGAATGCAATAAAATTTTAATATACCAGTTAGCCAATGTAAGAAGACAATTTTATGAACGTCTGGGTTATTTTCTAGCAGTCAATAGAGGAATATTTGAAATTTTTTTAAATCTTGATTTTATTTTTAACATATTAATTATTGTAATAATATTAATAATTTATTAAATATTATAAATGTCATAAGTTCTTGAAATTTGTTACACTAGTTAAGTTTAACTTAACTTAATTCGTTTGAATAAATACAACTTTTTTCTTTTCACTGTACGATTTTCTGTTAATAATAAAGCACTAAATTTCAAAATGACAACAATATGTCACACTAACTTAAAAATTACATGGGATTTTCTCTGTCCCGCCCGGCGATGCATCACCCGGTATATTTTCTTATAAACCATAGATACCTGTGCCAAATTTCTCTATAAACTTTTTTTTAATTTCAATAGTAACGTTAATGTTCAATTTTTAATGTAAACTATTTTTTTAAAACAGTCTTTATAGGTTTTTTTATAATATGTTTTTTTGACATTATTAAGCATATGGACCTTCCTCTTAAATCACTCTATTTATCATCAAATTTTAAATGTAAACTTTTTTTTAAACACTTTGTATATATTTTTTTTTTTGATATTACTATACATATAAACCTCTCTCTTGAATCACTCTATCTATTAGAAAACACCGCATTAAAATCCGTTGAGAATAGTAACGTCAATATCGAATTTTAGTTATAGTTTATCCAAGATAGCCGACCCGTGCCCACTTCGTTGGGCGTTTATAACTGAACTTTTTGTTTAATTATAGTAAATTATAGCCTTTAATACTCCTGAATAGTGTAGCTTTCTGATTGTAAAAGAATTTTTATGATAGGTTCAGTACTTCCGAAGATTAGAGGCTACAAACAAACACAGCCACAAACAAAGTTACAAAACTTTACCTCTTTATATATTAGTATAGATTTGTGATGTACTATTAGGATATTCAAGTTTTTCATATTATATTAAATAAGGTCTGCCTTTGTCTAACAATGGATACAGGGCCGCCGAGAGCCGTGTCAGTCCCTGGTGTAAGTAAAGTTACGGGCCCTCTTAATAAAAAAACAAGAAGTCCAAAAAATAGTAAAGGAGCAAAAAAGGTTCTTACCTACTCAAAACCAATAACCTAACCTTTTTGTATTGACGTATAGGTAGTACGCACGCCTTGTTTATTTTTCGTTCCAGCAGAAAACTGTTGCCGACATTTCTAATTAATGTTTGTAACAATTTCTGCATTTTACGATTGTTGCTAACATGTTTCCAACATTCTGCTGGAACAAACCTTATATTTCACTAATCTGACAATTTGAGAGTGACGTTAAGATAGCGGAGGGCTACAAAGTTGTAAAAAAAGACGTCATTTTGACATTCTGGAGGGTGTCTATTTTTTTTTTTTGTTTAAAGGAAATAATTTAAGGATAACAAAAAATATATATAAAATAATATGGTCCGAACAATTTCCACAAGCCAAAATAATAAGAGTATTTTTACATATTTAAAAGCTATAGCCGCTCCCTTCACCGACAAAAAGGTATACAGGGTCATCCAAATTAAGTGTCCGTCATTGGTAACTTCGTTATTATTTGAAATACGAAATAGTTTAAATTAGCAAACTAGTAACATTTTTCACGCTCTTTAAGACTGAAGATTAGAAAAACAATTGACAATCGGGTTGGCCTCTCGGTTTTCTGGACTAGGATCCCGTAGAAACTTTTTGTGAGCCTGAACTTTTGAAATTTTAGCTTTATCACAAGATTTGGAAAACCAGGGTTTGTTATTGGATTTTTGGGGTTCTTGATGGTGTGTGGAATATAGGTTTCAATGCCCAATTGAATTGATTCTGTTAGTTGATTGCAAATTTCAGAAGGATCATGAGAAGAAAAGCAGATGGAAATCCAGGGGTAAGTGGCTGAAAGTCCCTCAGGCCATCCCAGTCGGCTGAGTTGTAGTGCCATACGGTGCGTGGTGGCATGTATTCATTTACCTCGGGATGTGCAGGGTAAGATATAGTAACTAAGCCATGATCTGAGCGACCTAGGGGAGTTGTAACAGATGTTTAATAGAGCTCGGGGTTGGTAGTAAGAAAAAGATCTAGGGATTTGAACTATGATTTGGGACTTTAGGAAAGTAGGTGGGTTCCATAATAAGGTTGGTAAGAGAGTTACTGACTGCGAAGATTTCGGCTGCTCTGCCGTGGGGGTCAGTTTTTGAAGAGCCCAGCCAATCCTTATTATGGACATTCAAGTCGCCAAGCACGATTACTTCAGCCGATGGAAACTGAGAAATTATGCTATCGATCTTTGTTGAAAGAAAGTCAAAGAATTCGACATAGGAATTATTAGATGGGGACCGGTACAAACAGCAGATAAATTTAGTTGAAGACCTAAGGGAAAGTTTGAGCCAAAGGATATCGGGCCTACCCGATTCAAGATTGGAAACTCGAGCACAAGCCAGATCGTTGCGGACGTAAGCACATACGCCACCATGTGGGCGAAAAGACGAAATAAGTTCGTAGCCTGGGAAGAGAAGGTGGCTGGTTGAAGATTTAGAACTTATTTGTGTTTCCGTTAGAAACAGTATGTGGGGCTTAGATGACTGAAGGTGATGGTGAACGGAGTTTATATTACTGGTAATCCCACATATGTTTGCAAAAGAAATTAAACTTCTCGATGAAGGCTCTCCCGGATGCACCCCTCGCCCGGAGATTCGAATGGAGGGGCATTTTATCATCATTTGTACATAGTTTGGGGGTTAAAAGGAAAATAAGAAAAGAAAAAGAAGAAAGAAGGAAAACTGACTCACAAACCCAGAACCCGAAACGTCCGTTAAAACTTCATGGGTCCTTTAGCATCATGGGCTCCCCTACTAATAAAATTATGGCTAATAAATCACCGTGGTGATTTAACATTTTAATTTTCAATATCGTAACCCTGTACACATATTTAGTGACTCATTTAATTTATCTTAAAATTCCAACGTCCTTATCCTTACTTATATTGGAACAATATGAGATTGGCTCTGAAGGTTCCTACAATTTAATATGGTCATATATGGAAATCAAAATAACAGTTGAAAAAATTACATTAAGGTTAATATGTTGTGTAAAAATAAATTAAATTTGGGCAACGGGTCGTTAATGTACAAGGTGTTAAAAAAGTGGCTGTCAAATTTTAATGTACGATTCCTTTAAAGTTTATAAATATAGGGTGGCGCAAGCTTAAGTTTCTTTTAAAAAATCGGTGTTATATTTTAAAATTTCTTTTACCAGACTATGCGGGTAGAAAATTTAAAATTATGAAGAATTATAAAGGGTGCATTAAAATAAGCCATGCCAACATTTGTTCTGATATAATAAAATGTAACATATACAAGGTGGGCCAAATTAAACTTGCACACTTTTTACTAAGAATAATTATTTATCTGTTGCGCCTATCTATCTTATTTTTAAAGGGCTAATAGGTAGATATGTTTTCTCTAAGTTTGCCAATTTTGGTCAAATAGATTCAGACATGACTGGACTTACGGGACTTTTTCCTTAATACTGTATTCAACCTTGTTGCAAAAGAAATCTGTTTTACTTACAATTAAGGTAATACATTTTTCTTGTAGACAAACTATGGGAAATGATTTAGTAAAAGTGAATTTGTCAACAATTTATGGATTAAGGAATAATATTGCTTTTTGATAGATAATGCTTCCCATAAAGCATGCATTTCTCTCGATTCTAAAACTATATTTTTTTTAATTTTGTTTAAAAATAAAAATGTCAGGTTACCATGGTTACTGAGTTGGATGCTGATTAAACTGCACAGTAAATTAATTAAAAATAAACATATTAGCCTTATTGTAGATAATTTCTTTTTTGCAACGAAGTTTAATGCATCATTTTGGAAAAAGTCCTGTAAGTCCAGTCTTTTTAAATCAATTTGACCAAAATTAGCAAACCTACAAAAAGATATCCACTTATTAGCCCCTTAAAAATAAAAAGATGGGCGCAACATATAAAAAGTTATTATTAGTTAAAAAGTGTGCAAGTTTAATTGGGTCCACACTGTATAACTTTTATACATGTAAGTCCTAAACGTTCAACTTTTGAATCTACAGAGTGTTAAATAAAAATAAAAATAATTGTTTTTTATAATAACTTTTATACCAATATAGATATTTTTATGAAATTTTGAATACTATACAAAAATTAAAGAAAAAAATTAGAAAATGCAGTGGCGTACCATTTTTTTGTCAAAATATATTAACCGTAACCCCTCATAGATGACACTGATAACTTGTAGGTACGTCAAAAATTGTTCTTTTTTTCTAAGGACGTCTGTCAAATTTCTTAAGTATATTTGAACTATTTAGTTTAAAAGTTATTATGAAAACGTTTTTTTTTTTTTTTATAAAATTTTAACACCTTGCAGTTCCAAAACTGGAATATTTGGGACATAAACTTATAAAAACAAAATATTATTTGGCTTTTTTCCAGAATAAAGATATTTCATAAAAATTTTAAGAAACTTAAACTTTTATATAATATATAGTGCTATTATGCTCTTGTAATAATATAATAAAAATTAAAATAACTTTAAAATAAATAAATTAATATTGAATTATTTATTATTAAATAATTATTTTTATTTATTTTATATAAAAAAATTAACTAACTACAGAAAAGGCTGCAACTCCTCAACATAGGTTAAGGAGCTTTCCGTCGAAATTATTTTATAATAATCTAATTATAAAATAATTTCTAAACGATGCTGCCAGACGTAAACTGTCCTGGATAATTTTTTATTTTTAATACCAAATTTAACCTAAAATTATTTTTACATCTTAGGAGATACATAAACACAAACTAATGTTTTTATTTTTAAAGTTTTTCAATTGAACACAAGCAATTGTTTTTACAAAATGTTTTAATAGTTTTTGTTAAATGGCAACTGCGATTAATTGCGATGTACGCCATTCAGTATCATAAAGATTATTTACCTACATAATTAATGTTGTTTTTTAAAAGAAAATGTTTCCTAGGGTTTTACATCATTGAATTCTGCTTTTAAAAATCAAAAGTTTCAGTCATTTCCGGTGAAACCGGAAGTGGTAAAAGCCTATCATATACACTTAAAAATGACTTTTCGTTAGTCTAACAACCCTACCAAGTTTCGTCAGTATTGATAAAGAAATAAATAAATGGCAGCCGGAAAGTGATCTCGTTGTCACCCGGTATATACAGGTGTCCGGAAATGGGAAATCTTCGCACACGTATTGAATAGATGAAAATAACACGACAAGTTCTATAAAATTTTTCCTGTTTAGCCTCCGGTGGAGATATGATCCCCTACAGGGCAGCCCGAAATCGATTTTTCGTGAATAGCTTTAAAGCGCTCTGTATGACTTAATGATATTTTAGTTCGGTCATACCAGTAAAGACCTCTTAAAATAGTGCCCTTAAAACTTATGTCGCTTCTTTAGTTTGCCAGGGACGGACTAGTTTTCGACATTATTGATAATATTTTTACGCCCTGTATGGCTACACAAAAAATATGTTTTTGGTAGTTTAAACCTTTGCCAACAAAAGGTACTCTTGTTTGACATCGATAAAATGAGCCGTTTTCGAGTAAAAAATTATTTTAACAGTAAGAGTTTATTTTAAACGGCTCATTTTATCGATGTCAAACAAGCAAAAGGTTTAAACTACCCGAAAACATATTTTTGTGTCTTCACCATACAGGGCGTAAAAAATATTATCAATAATGAGCGAAAACTTGTCCGTCCCTGGCAAACTAAAGAAGCGACATAAGTTTCAAGGGCACTATTTTAAGAGGTCTTTACTAGTATGCATCGTACTAAAATATCATCAAATTATACAGAGCGCTTTAAAAGTTATTCACGAAAAATCGATTTCTAGCTGCCCCCTTTAGGGGATCATATCTCCGCAGGGGGGCTTAAACGGAAAAATTTTATGGGAACTTGTCGTGTTATTTTCTATCTGTTCCATACGTGTGCGAGAGATTTCCCACATTTTCCCGGACACCCTGTATAATAAATATATTTATTGTGGAGAAAAGCCTAATTATATTTCGTTTAAATTTATATTCCCAGAAATCAAATAAACCATAAAGGGACATATACACGGTGGATTCCCATATTCGACACGGTCTGTAGCTGGATAACCATAGGGTTTAAAAAAAATGAATAGAGAAAAATATGGAAGTCGGATTAGTCTATACAGGGTGTCTCAGAAAAGTGTGACGTATCAAAGTAATATTTTTTTAAATGAAACACCCTATATTTTATGACGGTTTTAGATTCTACATACATGAGTTTGTCAGTTTTTTATTGACCCTTACCTTTTTACTAACCAAAATGTTTACTAAATTAGTACTTTAAGAAACCGTAAAAAATATAAAAATATAATGCAACTGGCGCCAAAAGGCTCATATTTTTCATTTAAATTTAGACGTTTTCCAACCCAAATACCTCCTAGAGTTGACATCAAACAAAATCCGTAATGTAAACCAGGTCTTATTGAAATAGTGGTATGATGGATTCTGCTCATTATTCGAGGTCTTAGGATGCTCATATATTTCTGGCGTATGCTTAACAGATTTTTCACCCTGCTAAATATAGGATGGAATTCTATAAAGTATTTTTATTTATAACACTGTAGGGATATGATATGTGGATTTTCTATATTTATACGGTAAAGTATGGCTTTTAATTTAATATGGAGTGTTAGAAAGATAAGAGTGATATTGGACATTTTTGAGAAGGTTCTTTTTAACGAGTCTACCACGAATATTCATAGCGCCATATATGGAAGCGGAGCTTTAACCCAACCTGGCAATATCAAATGTTTCGTCGGACTGGGCAAACGCATCACTTTTTTTTGTCGGACAAGTTTACCATAGTGTTTTTACATGCAAAGTTTAAACATTATGTCAAAAATCGTAAGTGTTACAGTCACGAAACCATACGGCCCATTCACTTGGGTATCGGATTGGGCGGGTTTCGTAACTGTAATCCTTATGTTTTTGGCACAATGTTTAAAAATTGCATGTAAAACATTATTATAAACTTGTCCGACAAAAAAAGTGTCGAGTTTGCTCGGTCCGACACCCGAAACATTTGACATTACCAGGCTGGGTTGACGCGCGGCCCCCAAAGAGGTTTTAAAAGTGTTATTATCATAAAGTGAATCATTATTTTAATATAAAAAGTTCTACATGATCCAAAACCTAAAAGGCAACCATCAGAGACTAAGGGTACATCGTAAAAATCGAATCCGATTGGACGGATCGCATTAAGACAAAATAATAACGCAAACCACTAAAGAAACACTCAGGGCCGTATTAACTGTTTGAAGCGTCCTAAGCAAAAAATTTTTGAAGAGCAAAAAAAGGTCCTTTCCTCCGTAGCGCCTATTGTAAGTGCCGGGCGCCTTACTTCACCACCCGAAATAAAATGTGATGATCAAAATGACCAAAAAAAGGTCATTCCCTCCTTTTCGCGCCTATTTCATTCCAAAGCACCTTATTTACAGAGAAATTAGTCACCAAAATCCCCACCCGACCTAAACTTTTTAAAAACTCCCCTGTCTGGCGCCAATTTTTTCATGCCGCCCTAGGCTGTAGCCTAGTCAGCCTAATGGATAATACGGCACTGGAAACACTATCAAACACACTATCGGATTAAGTCTTTTTTCTTCTTTCTAAGTTTGAGCAACAATGTAACTTTTGGACAGAGGCGCACTTACAGCCTTGCCGCCCGTAGGCTATTTTATTTTCGCCGCCCCCAGCCTTGCCGCCCGTAGGCTATTTTATTTTCGCCGCCCATTTCCTCATCTTTTTCCGTCTGAAAAAGTTTAAAAGAGCAAAAAAAAGAAGGTCCTCACTTCCATTTTTGAAGAACAAAAAAAAAAAAGTCCTCACTTCCATTTCTTTCGATTGTAGGTACAAAGAATAATTCCAAATCCAACAAAATTATTCATCATGACAAAATTTTGAAGAGCAAAAAAAAAAGTCCTCACTTATTTATTTGCCGCCCCCCAAAATCCGCCGCCCTAGGCTTCAGCCTACTCAGCCTATTGACAAAGGCGCCACTGTTTTTGGAGTAAACCACTTGTATTTTTGCAAAAATCGAAAAAATGTTATAAAGAGAACATGTTTTGATTTAAAAATAACTGTTAAATATGCAATTTTGTTTATTTATAGAAAAAAAATGTTGTTATTTTTTTCTTTAAGATAACAATGATAATTTAAGTTTGTAAATTAGTATATTATACTTTGTTCCTGTTTAATAACAATAAAGTTTTAAACAATGTCTTAGTAAAGTTTTCAATAATTAAATATAATGCACTAATGTACATGGTGTCTTTTTGGTTGGAATTATAGCGTTATAGGCTAAACGGTAAAACATCCAACAAACTAAGATAATCAATCAATCAATCAATCAATCAATAAATTTATTTTTCAGTTAAAAAGTACATACAAAAAAAAAGTACAATAACTGAAAAACACGTCAATAATTATAAAAAAAAAAGTTACAAAAGGAAACAAACAGGCTATACATTGTAGCATATAAATAAATAAAAAACATATTGAGTTAGTATCTGTTAACAAAAAAAAAAAAATATAATATTGGTGTCTAAAACAACACAAAAACAAAAAAAAATAGCACAGAAAACACCAGGACACTTAAAAAATCTAAACTAAAAATTACGTCACAATAGAAATAAAGGTATATGCACACATCCATACGGGGTAGTAATGGAAACAATCAGATCCATTTTTACTGGTTTGGTTTAGGAAAATACAGTGTGATTCTCAAAATTTGTCGTTTGTTTATTATGTCCCATTACTCGAACATTTTTGGAGATGAAAAGAAACTTTAAATACATAAGTTTTATATCTTTTACGTAGAATCCAGTGACGGACTTAAAATAAATATGAATTTTTCAGATTTTTTTTTAAGTTGATAGAGTGGCACTTTTTCGTTGACCTTGCAGGTTATATCAAGAGCTAAAAGAGAAATAAGTTGGCGCAATCTCGATTTTAATTTTAGAATAAAATCAATGGTGAAACTCAAATAATGTCTAACGCATGATTTGTTTTGGAGATACCTATGTTTTTTTTTTTCCATTTACTCTTTATTTTAGAGTCATAGCACAAAGTTGGGCTTTTTTAAATCGAACCTCGTCAGAAGCCTTAAATTATATGCCACAAGACCCCTTTTTCATTTATTTTTCTTCCTGAGGTGGCGCCCAGCTGCCATCTTAAAATGTTTATCTATCAATTTTACTTTAAAATAATTAATAGTTAAAAACCTAAAACACGCTTTGTATAGTGCAACCGAACTAAAAATTAGAAAATAATTTTTCATTAAAAAAAATATTGTAACTTCATAGTAAAAAGCGTGGGGTGCTTAATATATTAAATGTTATAATTATTATATTTGCCAATATCTATGATGGAAAAGTTATGAAAAAATAGTAAAATGCACCCCACGCTTTTTACTATGAAGTTACAATATTTTTTAATGAAAAATTATTTTCTAATTTTTAGTTCGGTTGCATATAAAAGCGTGTTTTTTAGTTTTTTTAAACTATTAATTATTTTTCATTTTTAGTTCGTTATATCAATTAATTTTTTAAAAATAAATGCTCCAGTTTATTCACTAAAAAATTTTTTCGCCATTTTGTCAAGAGTAGCAAAGTTTTCAGATGGACTTTCTGAAAATAACCTAATATAAAATTTGAGTAAAATCGATTCAGATCGAACTCTTGAAATAGCCGGTGGTTGGTACCACTGGGACGTACAGGTGACAGATGACACTTGGTGGTATCAAGCAGTGGTTATAATAATAATATAATGGAATTTTTTTTCCTGGCGATCCAAAGCAGGATAACGGGATACTGTTTGCAGATTATTGCATTGTCATGGGTCCTTAATACGTGTGCAAAGTTTCAAAGAAATCGAATAGCTGGAAGTTGGTTAAAATTAGGCTCAAAGATTCCGTTACATAGATAGCCAGATGGATAGATAGTTACAACTCAAGTTAATAAAAGCGTGTTAATATAGAATTCATGCATTAATTTTATATCCCAAAGTTATACTTTTTAAATCGATCCGTCAAACAATAATTGAAGAAATGCACTGTGTATTCAAAAATAATTTAGCTTTTTTTTAGATTTTCTTAAGAGATTCGCCAGACATACATCATCAGTGTCTTTCTTAAGAAAACTTATTGATAAATAAAATTTCTACAAATAGAAAAAAACATGCAATAACGCCGCAGAATCACAATCCAAGCCACAAGAGAAACTTATTAATAACGTAATATTAATATAAGGCAATGCAATTTAAATATTTAAATACGCCATAAATTAAAGCAAAAAAATTTATATATGTTTACAATTATGACAAACAGCTTTATTAACAACCAATTTATTATTAAAATTATATTAATTTAAATTATTATCCTTTCGAGCAGCGGCGTGGCGTGGGTGATGATAATTCGTCGAAAAAGGATCGGTGATCCGTGATCATCGTTAAAAATATAAAACGTTGTTTAATTTGCAAGTTTAAATTAAGATTATTATTTTTAACACGCTTTTATTATTAGCTTGGGTTGTATCTATCTCATCTATCCATGTAACGGAATCTTTGAGCCTAATTTTTACCAACTTCCAGCGATTCAATTTCTTTGAAACTTTGCACACGTATCAAGGACCGATGACAATGCAATAATTTAAAAACAGTATCCCGTTATCCTGATTAGGACCGCCAGGATAAATAAATTCCTTTACAGATCCTCTGTGTCCTAATACTACTCTTGACAAAATGGCGAAGGAATTTTCTAGTGAATAAACTGGAGCATTTATTTTTAAAAAACTAATTGATATATCGAACTAAAAAATGAAAAATAAATAATAGTTTTAAAAAACTAAAAAACACGCTTTTATATGCAACCGAACTAAAAATTAGAAAATAATTTTTCATTACAAAGAGTTTGTCACTTCAGAATAAAAGCGTGGGGTGCTTAATATATTAAATGTTATAATTATTCTATTTGCAAATATCTATGAGGGAAAAGTTATGAAAAAAATAGTAAAATGCACCCACGCTTTTTACTCTGAAGTGACAAACTCTTTGTAATGAAAAATTATTTCCTAATTACAATTCAGTTCATATAAAGGCTGTGTCTTTAGTTTTTAGGCTATTATTGTTATTAAATTAAAACTAGACGCATAAACATACTATTTTATAATAGGAATAATATCATCATCATGCCATACACGTTTTACTATTAAAGTCATATCACAATCCTAATTCTTGGTTGGTTATAAAGGGTGTTTTCTAATTGCATTAAAAAAGGCCCATTTTTAAGCTTATTCAATAAAAAAATGTAATCTTAAGATAGGTTCAGGTGCATTATTCCCAGGATACAGAGTTTTTTAAAAATCGGTTTTTAATTGAATAAATTTTGGCAGTCGTTTACATTAAGGGGATTATTTGGCCCTGGGTTAATTAGACACATAAACCAGTATTTCGGGTAAAAATAATGTACGTCACAGATTCTTGTGCAATTTTAATATATGTTTTATAAATTAATGAAATAAAAATTTAAATAATTGACAAAAATAAATTTTAACTTTAAATTTTGACATAAACTTTAATTCTCTTCAATATTTACTTTTAAAATTTTGTTTTATTTTTAAGAATAAGGTACTTTACTCTTTGTAATTTTTATATTTTTCGCCCTGTATATTACCAGTAAAAGTAAAATTTTGTATTTATTTGTTTTGGATCATGCGATCAGTTTTCCCAAACGGACGTTTAAAAATTCCAATAATTTTGGTCTATTTGTTCTCTTGTAGCCCCTTTTCTGGGACACACTGTAAAACAACCCAAATAAAACATAGAATTGTTAGAGTCAGCGTTCCGAGTAATTTTATAAATCCACAAAACGTAAGTTCTTGGTTAGTTCTAAGCTACAGCCAACAAAACCGACTTTATACATTTTCCTTCATTTTTTTTTTTTTTTTATCTTTGGACAATCCCACGAAGGCTAAAAGCCTAAATACTAACGTACCGTGGGTGTCTTAAGCAGGAGTAAGAGGAAGTTTGTTAACACGGGACTTAAAAACTTGAAGATTTGGGGGAAGGAGAAAGACCTCCGCAGGCAGCAGGTTCCACAGTCTAGAAACTCTAGGGATAAAGAACGAACGAAATGGGAAGTTCGGGGCCTGTCCAATTGAACTGTATGGGGATGCATACGCGCGGCACCACGAGTTTCTCTGTTGGGAACTGCAAGAGGAGGGACTATACTGGACAATTCGTCGGAGCAGAAGCCGTAAAAGTATCTATAGAAGAGCGATAGATCTCCCACAGCTCGACGATGAGCAAGAGAAGGAAGTCTTTGGGTAAGTAAAGGATCATTAATAAGACGAACAGCCCTTCTTTGAATGGCATCAAGAATGCTGAGAGTTGTGGGGGATGACATTCCCCAGACATGAGAACAATATTCCAGAGAGGGTCGAATTTGGGACACATACAAAGTGTATAAATTAGAAGCGGAAAAATACTTTTGGCTCGGAAAAGAAATCCAAGCTTTTTGAAGCCGCGGTGGCTATAGATACAATGTGTTTATGCCAGTTAAGGTTATTCTCAAATGTGATGCCCACAAGGTTAAATGTGTCCCCGCTCTGCAAAACCTGGCCACTCATAAGCAAAGAATGAGTGTTTGATGATTTTTTTCGCGACAAGGAACACGATTGTGTTTTGGATGCATTAAATTGAACGAGATTTTTGGCGCCCCAATCCAATCATTGCAAATTTTTAACGGAATCCATTATGATAATCACTAAAACACTTAATACAACGCATACCGTAGATGTAAAACTCGTACTACAAATGAAAATCTATATGTGCTCTCGATTTTCCTACAATTCATACTTTCCTTACTCTCCATATCAACTTGCCCGCCCCTTGGCCATCGACTGGCGACGCCCCTGTACACTTTTAACATATTAATCAATATGGATTTTAGCACAGTAATATTATCCGTGTAACTTTGACTTAAAAGCCATTAATGCCCTGGGATAAACAAATTAGCACAATTATTAAATTTTGAGGCAAGTAGGTGTAACTTATTTCTTTCAAAATATTTACACAACAGCACGCGATAAACCAACACTTAAGAATAACTTAACCCTAAATCGGTTATATCTGCTCGTGTTTTGTGTATGATAAATAAAAAGTGGAAATAGTAATTGATCTAAGTGCCAAAAATACATTTTTGTTTTTTGTTACACACTATATTCTATATGGCAGCCCCTATGTTCTACTTTAAAATCATATTGCCAATTTGATCCTAGCGATTTCCAAAGTTGAGGCCACCCACATGGGTGTCGCTGGGATTTTTAATTTGGTTTATCCAAAAACTGAGACATGGGACCCATGCCAAATTTATACCACATGCTATTAATGGTAAGAGAAACACTGGTAAAGAAAATTTATATTTTGAAATTTGCGAAAAAAATTTGATTTTTTTGTTTTGAAGTTTTAGAAGCGAGTCCTTTATTTTTTCGTAAATTTAATAAAATCTTATTCAAAAATCTTAAATTTCGGTAAAATAACTGACTTTTTTGATAAATATTGGCATCTAAAAATCTTGCATTAAACAATTGTAAAACTGGAAATATTTCAACTGGCAATAGCTTTTTTAAAAATACAGATAGTTTTTAAAATTTGGAGTTTGTCAAGATTAAGTTTTTCGCAAATTCCAAAATAATTATTTTTTTACCAAAGTGTTTTTCTGAGCATCAATAGAATCTGGGTCTCATGTCTCGGTTTTTAGATAAAATATTTGAAAATCCTGGCGACGCCCATGGCCACCCATATGTCCAACATTACATTCTTAAGTTATTCCTTTGATTTCTGGGGATTTCTAATTTTGGCACTTAGATTATTAAGCAAAGTTACAGTAATAATTGGTTTTAATACAAAATTATAATATTGATAGATGACAGATAGCGCCAATCAAAGAATTGCAATTGATTTTGGAATAGGTGCACAGGGGAGTTTTTAAGCATTCTTCTTGCAAATTTAGCAACTCAAATGTTCTACTATGTATATGTTGCAGGCAAATGGTTATTTGAGGCAAATGACTTCTGTCTAGGTAACTGCCTTCTGCCTGGCAAAATGGTGTATTTTCATTTTCAAATGCTATTTGCCTAACCAATAAGCATCGTAGAGCGAAAAGATTAAAAATGTCATAAGTTTTTGAAATTTGTTACTCTAGTTTAGTTTAACTTAATTCGTTTGTATAAATACAACTTTAATCTTTTAACTGTACGATTTTTTGATAATAATAAAGCACTAAATTTTAAAATGACAACGTAATGTCACGCTAACTGGTATTCTTATTGTTGTTCATAAATATGAGGCGATAATAATGTAACAATTTTTAAAAATATATTAGCATCTAACTAGCAAACGGGTTAACCGAAAAATCTAAAGTTTTTACCATGTACGTAGATTTGCATGCTCTTCAATAAACTTTAATAGAATTTTTCTCTAAAATAATTAGGGAGCCAATAATTGACCCCATTAAAAATTACTTGGGATTTCCTATATCCCGCCCGGCGATGCATCACCCGGTATAGACAATTTACGAACATTTCCAATGTTTAGTCTATTTTGACCCAGAGTACCAAAAAGTGCACTTATCGACTTCTCGAGTATAAATCTACGATAGAAAGCGAGGTGTAGAATTCTATAGAGCACGGAGTCCCGCTGCTGGTCTAACTAAAAACTTTACATGCATTTTTTTATTCTGGTTCTGATGCCGGTTGTTACGATTTGTTAAAAAGTAATGGACCAATCTTGTTTAACCCTTGTGTACTTTATTAGATAATATAATCTAGGGCTTTAAAAAAAAATCTTTTTTTCTTTCTTTAGATACAAGCTATAATACAAGTCATTCAATTTGTTTTAATTATTTTTAAAAATGAAAGCTTTAAACAGTAAACTATCATGATCGTTTAAACATATGTATGTATGTTTTCTATAATAAAGTTATTACTTGACAAGATACTCTTTAATAAAACTTGCAAATATTTACTACATCATATTATACCGATCTTAAAAAATCAAACAATAGAAATTTTAAAACGGCATAATTTATTGTTAATAATAGTTTAATGAAATACTATTGTATTCTCGTCTTATTTACAGATATAAGTAACAATTCTATTATTTATAATTGTTGTAAAGATTAATGTCAAATGCCGTTTATTTGTATAACAATAAAAATATTGTGTATGGTAGAGTTAAATGGACAGAGGATTGGGGTTAAGTCAATGTTCTGGTTAGTTCTGGTTGTCATTTTTAGGTGGGTTGTTAAATTTCTTTCATGTCAAAATACAGGGTGTTAAGGTACTATATTTTTAGCCAAATAGGCTCCGTCGGCATAATCTACTAATAAAAATGACCTCTTAAAAATATCAATAAAATGAATAATGGTAGTCGGTAATTGGTGTATTCCTTTTATGCTTTAGAACCGCCCAGAACGACACCGTAAGTGTTCCTTTTATAGTGGAGTTGTTCTGCAGAACCGTTCTATTACCTCTCCCCTTGCCTCTCATGCACCATCATCGATGGAGGTGCACGAAGTGTTCTGACACTAATGACATATGCCAAAAGGCAAATAGTAAAAATACTTGGTTATATTTGAAAAATATCTATAATAATTTACGGTGGTTAAATAATTAACCCGAAAAAATAATATAAACCTCGGATGACTAAAACAAAAACCAAACAAAGCACAACAAATCTGTCAAATCTTATAAATGTCATGTCAATGGGCAAATCCCACTGTTTTTTGGTGTCCCTTTTAAAACTGCTTTGATCGGTTCTGAAGAACGGTTCTACAAGTTAAAAGGAATACACCAAATAATGCAACACTGTTCCTTTGACTTCCGTAAATCGTGGTTAATCATTTTATTGCAAGAGGCATTTTTATCTTTAAGGGTTTATTTTATTAGTAGATCATATTGACATAGCATAAAAGTTTAAACAGACTATACCCAAGGAAAATACACGTTTTAATAAGGAGCGCTCGATCCCATTTAAGCCTATGTTCGCTAAATTTTGTGACGTAATCTTTTCCCGTAAGTCTTTGTTTACAATCGTACTTGTAGGTTTTTTTCGAGGTTTGGTGTTATTGTTTTGCTTTTTAGTCATTGGACTTTTATATGTATTTAGTTTTTACTCTTTATAGTTAAAATGAGTAGATATTAGTAATGCGCAGTTACAGAGAATTTTAAAACCTGTAAACAGAGGTCACTGACCTCTTTTTAGTGATTTTATTTTTATGGTATGCAAGTATTGGTTTATTTTGTCAGATAAAAATATTATGGCGAGAAGGTGACGTCACAAACATAACCTATATTTTCGGACAAATATAAAAAATTGAGCGCTCCTTAATAAAAAGTTTATCTTGCTTGGACTATACCTTATTAGCTACGGGCGGACGGACGGAACATATTTTTAACACGTAAATCCCCCGCCGATTGCTCCAATGCGACGCGCCTCTAATGGACGCACTTTGATTTATTAACATGGCAGGCAACTCGCCATCGGTCCGGCCCGTCCGTCTCTAGTGGACACGTACCTTTACAGTGTGTTGCTAAAAAATTTAAGGGCAGATTCTACATCAGAAAATATAAAGAAAAGTTCAATTAAACATAGGATTTTTGTTCTCAGGATACAGGGTGTTAATTTTTTCGAAAAACTGAACAATTTGGGAAACACTTATTTTGATAAAAAATGTTAGACTGGATATAAACTGTTTTTAAATAAGTTTTTATTGTTATTGTTACATAATCGCAAAAGAAAAAAATTAAAAAACAATTTGTTAAAGACAAATTTTCTTCATTGCTTTTTTATGGTCTAAATATTTGCAATTAAAAGTACGTTTACATCTGACATTTATTACATGATATTTATGTCGGCTTATGTGAACAATGAAAAATACATAAGCCAGCATTTCTGTCTGACATAAATATCATGTAATAAATGTCAGATGTATATGTACCATAAGTGCATTTTATTTTTTTCTCTCTTAAACTAAACAAAATACAAAAAAAAGTTATAAAGGTGAATTTTTATTTGCTCAATCTTAAGAAAACCTAAAAGCTTTATCAGGTGTCACTGGCGTACCTTTTTGTGTTAAATATATCCCTTCAGTTGCCTCTCGAGATTCCACTGGACTTAATAAATGTAATTAAGTTAGTGATAAATTTTCTTCTTTAATGCCATAAATGACGTTTCCAAATTAAAGCAAAGTTAAAGGTAAGGGATATTTAATATATACACTGCATTCCAATAGAAACGAGCCAGTTCGTATAATTCCGTTATTTGTACACTGATAAAAAAATCCTAAAACACGTCAATTTTTATTTTTAGGTGGACACGTTTTTGTGTCACACTTTACATGTTCATGGTTACCTCCACCAACACACACGTCAACAATTTTAAATGGAAAAGGGGGTCAAGTAATACCTTGTCTTAAAGGGTGTTAATACTCTCTTAAAAATAGTTTATATGTTTAAAATCGGTTCAGTAGTTTCCGAGAAAACGTACCCTAAATACTTGGTGTATTTAGCCCTTGTAACTTTTTTATTTTTAAAAATATTTAAATGAAATTTGGTAGGGAGACATATTACCTCAATGTAAAATATTTTATGTTGGTTTTTATACCTTCGGTTTGGCCGGAAACGACCTAAATTTTTATTATTTAAAATGGGATACTCGGTATATTTTCATTTATTTAAATAGAAAACATCATTCCGAGTACCATGACTTTTATTTTCTACTTTTGACATCCAAGCTCTAAATATTTTTAATTTTGAATATCGAGTGTTATAAATGTAATAAAACCTTAACCCAGAAGTCACGGCATAATAAAGAATTACATCTATTTTTCTCATGATTTTTGGTTCCAAAATTTACAGTTTTATTGCATTAATGGAACGCTAAATCAAAAATTTAAAAATATTTATAGGTTAGATGTCAAAAAGGTAGCCAATAAAGTGTCATTGTACGTGAAATGGCATTGTCTATTCAAATGAATAAAAATATACCAGGTGTCCCATTTTAAATAGGAACGTTAAGGTAATTTCTGGCTAAACCGGAAAGTAAGAGAAAACAACTGATTTCATAAAATATTGCACATTTAGGTAATAGGTATACCTACGTACAAAATTTTACATTATATTATATTAAATATATATATATATATATATATATATATATATATATATATATATAATATATATATATATAAGATTACAGGGGCTAAAGTCACCATGGTACTTAAGGTAATTATTTTCTCAGAAACTACTGAACCGATTGTGAAAAACTTCAGTCAGTTAAGGAGCAAATTTAAAACACTTTAAGATAGAATATAACTTTACGCCCTTTCCAATTTAAACTTTTTAACATTTGTATTGGTGGGGGAAGGGAATAAACCTGGGCAAGTACATTTTGATACAGAAATGTGTCCTCCTAGGATTGCTATAAATTCTATACCCAATATCCGGGAAACCTTAAGTTTTTGATATGTTTAAGTTCAGCGGGGAGTGGAGAGGGGCTTGTACTATATCTATTTGTGTTTAAATATATTTTAAATTCAGCATTTTAAGTTAATATTGGTATTGCAAAATATCTTCGACGTATTTTCCATTAGTCAATTCCTTACATCGGCATCGGTCCGCTTACTTGCCATTAAGCCGCGTCCTCATTGATGAAGACTTGCGTCGAATCAACTATTCGTCGCAAATATTTACGTGCTCGAGGTTAATTATTGTGCTAATGTGTACGTATTCGTCGCATTAATCGGACGCAAGGATTTTCGGCGTACACGCTCCATCGGTTGTCGGTTTTTGAGCGAAGATCAAAGGATTTGCGTCGCCTACATTTTGCAGTGTGGACGCTTGTTGGACAGTAACATACGCAACCTAAGCAGACGCGCACAACTCACGACACAAATTTTCGATGGTCGGGCAGTTAAAAATTTGCGACGAAAATTCTTGCAACGCACCATTAATTCAACATACGCACGTAAAAATTAACCGTGAGGACCCGGCTTTAATGACATATTCTCTCTGAATTGGTACTTGAAGGATTTGAAAATAAGTATTTACATACTTTGATTAATTCTGATATGGGTTCAAACAAAATTAAATATTTTGTTCCATATCGGAAATCGGGACTTTCGCTATGAAATCGGGACGTCGCGTCGACATAGGACCTAATAACGGTGATAGTCACGATATATTGGGACGGATGGCAACATTATGTCGCCCTAAAATAAAAATTGACATGTTTTAGGATTTTCTATAGGTGTTGAAATAACCGAATTATAGGGGGTAGCTCATTTTAATTGGAATGCTTTGTATAAAAAACAATGTCTTTTTACAAGTTTAACACCCTGTATCAAGAGAACATATAATTTGCGGACCCATGTTTATATAAACTTTTTATATTTCTAATGCTAGAATCTGACTTTAAATTTTCTTAACATCATTCCGTAACACCCTGTAAATAGTTGTTATTAGATAAACATTAATTTGCTTTTATATTATTCACAAGTCTTTTATATAATTAAGGGGAGAAATCTTTATTTTAATGTTATTTACCAGTGATCCACACAATATAGTTATTGCAACCGTATAATTTAAACCTTCCATCAAAAATTAAACCTTCACATATTTCGCTTAGGGTTCTAATGATCCTTTAGGCTATAGGTTGATATCGTATAGCTAATTATTTTAATATATCCAGATCTGCTTGATTAGATTTTAATCAGATCAAAAAACTTAATTTGTAACGTCAACACAAAATTTTGATTATGAAATTACTATAGCTGGAGACACTCAGTATATTTAACAATAAAAAATTAAATCAGTATTTATTACCATAATTTATTATTTATTTAAACGTTTAAATTTTAAGTTGTAATCATTGAAAAATATAGGTTAAAATTAATAACTAACTGAATACATTCCTTCAGTGGCTTTACACATAATGAGAAATAAATGCAAAAAAGTCGGTTTGTTTAAAGACAATTACCAATTAAAACAATTATCGGCTTAATCTCGATAATAAATCAATAAAAATTAACACTTTCACGTATAATAAAATATAATTGCTAATCAGACACATGTGCGGAACAACTGTGTGTTTTGTGAAATAATATTATTCGTATTTGTTTTTATATAATAAGAAGTTGCATTTTGCGTTTTTGATACTTCTTTTTAAAAATTATCTTTAATTGCCTATTATAAATAATAAATAAATACCTTTTGTTTTCTTTGATGTTACAAAAAATATTGTAT